>VUQR01004898.1:3382-25672 GCA_015108515.1 Hemichromis elongatus
TGTTGATGGAGGGGGGGGGGGGGGGTGATTAACTGAGTCAGTAGTATCTAACATCAGCCACCATAAACTGCTGTCCATGCCAAATCTAGGAGAAGTCCTGAAAGGAGTTCAGTTTAGGCCTCAAATTTTTAGCTGAATGATGAAGACTGGGGAAGAGTTTCATCTTCTTCTTCTTTTAAAAGTAGTGAAAGGGTCTAATATTAAGATTCAGCATTCAAAAAAAGAAAGGTCCGTCTTATTACAACTGCATGTTTGGCCATCGGTTGATCTGGTTATGATAAAACTGGACTAACTTAGTTAACTGTCTGCTGTTTCAGCTTTCACCTCTCATACTTACTATTCAATCCCGATCGCTGTCAAAATTTTCTGAGAGCTCACTTTCATTTTCAAATAAAGTGGTTTAGCTCATTTCGCTTGTTTATACCCGGCGTGATCATCTGACCAATCATCTTACTCACAGGACTCTATTGTTGACTCAGTGCTCCCAAATCTCAGTAATTACTTCGGTGAGTCACCTAAAATCTTTTCGCAAATGAGAGAAACTATGGCCACGACTGCAAAAATAAGACCCGGGATGAATTATCCTCTGAGACAACTTTGAAAGAAAGAAAAAAAAATCACATGATTTAAAAACAGGTCTGGTTTATTTCAAGCGTGAAATGGGTGCGGAAAAAAGGAAAAAGGTGTGACTGAGAAACAAAAAAGGAAGACTTGAAAGGAAGGGAAACGCTATCACGACGGAGAAAATGTGTGGTGTGTGTGCGTTTAGTGGGATCCAGTGCAGCTATTCCTGCAGCTTATTAGTCATGCTCGTTAATACGCGCCTGTTTTATGGGATCTCTTCAAAGGCTGATGTGGTGTTTCATCTCGACCTTACCTTCTCCACGCAGACGCAGACAGAGAGAGGATGAGGAGGAGAGGAGGTGGAAGGGCCCGGGTGTAACGGAAGAAGACGTTTTCACGAGTTGTGGCCTCAGAAAAGAGTGTAAAAAAACAAAGGAGGAGAAGAAGAAGAATTAAAAAGAGAAAGAGACAGAGACAGAAAATGCAGATTACCTGAAGTTTTACCAAAGGGCAACTGATTATATGCACCTGACACTTTAATTGTTACATAAGTTCAACTGTTCCTTAACGCAAATCTTGTATCAACCAATCAAATTATAGCAACTTAATCTACTTTGTCATGGATACATGCAGAACAATCAGAATGGGGAAGAAGAGTCATTCAAGTGACTTTGAGTGTGCCATGGTTGTCGGTGCCAGATGGGAGATCTGAATACTTCGGAATCTGATGATCTACTGGGATTTTCCCAAACAACCATCTCGAGAGAATAGTCCCAAAGAGAAAACATCCAGTGAGCGGCAGTTCTCTGGGAGAAAATGTCTTGTTGATGTCAGAGGTCAGAGGAGACTGCTTCAAGCTTATAGGAAGGCAACAGTAACTCAAATAACCACCTGGTACAACCGAGAATGCAAAAGACCGTCTCCAAACGCACAAATGTTGATGCATGACGCAGACAGGCTATGGTAGCAGAAGACAATGGGTCCCTTAGTATAAACTGAGCACTGCCTTTATGACCACAGTGCTGCTTCCGGTAGGATGTCGCACTGTGTCACAAAGCTCACATCATCTCAAACTGGTCTCTTGAAAATAAAAATGAGCTCACTTTAACTAAATAACTCCACAGTCAGCAGATCTCAGTCTTGTAAAGTTCCTTTGGGATGTTGTGGAACAGGAAAGTCCCCTCATGGATGTGTAGCCGACAAATCTGCAGCAACTGTGTGATGCTATCATGTCGATATGGGCCAAAATCTCTAAGAAATTATTCCCGCACCTTGTTAAATCTATGCCAAGATGAATCAAATCAGTTCTGAGGAAAAAATAGGAGTCCAACTTGGTCCAACCCTCGGTGTCCAGAGAGTGTAGAAGAGCTACTGTCCTCAATTCTCATGACAAGCAGCAATGGGAAGATTACACTCTTGTGCTGTTCAGCTAAACACACGTAAAACTTTATAAGAAAACTTACCTTTATGGGGGTGTTGTTTAAGAATATATAGATCTTCTAGAATAGTGCAGCTTTAAAAATCATCTTGGATTTGAATGATTATATTTAACCCAAACAGCAAGTTCTGGGGTTAAAAGAGAAAGAAAGAAAGAAAGCTACGGCAAAAGGGTGAAAACCAAGCATTACCCATCTCTGCAGGCAGATAAGAAAACCTGCCTGCCAGTCCTGCTTCACACTATTTAACATGTTTTATGTCATTTGCTTAATCCATACATACATGGAACATCATTCTCTTACCTTGAGGATGCCAGATGAGCAGCAGAAAATTCAGGAACCATTTGCCTAAAGTTATGAAAAAGTACCACAAGTAACCCACATAAAAGCATGACATATCGGTTAGTAACACCTTAGCTTTAGTACAAATAAGACAAATAAGATTTAGCATCTGGATTCATGAGCTTTACAGATACAGGAGAGAGAATGTAATTTTTATGCTAAGCTAAGTCAGCCGTTCTCTAGCTTTATACCTAAAAATAAAAAGACATGAGAGTATTTTAAGCTCTCTTCCTTCATGCAAGTTGAGTTTTTAAGACTTTGGATGTAGAATTTAAGTCTTAAAGTGGTTCAGCCGTGCATGTATATTTAAATCGATTTAAGCTCTGTAACATGTTGGGATATTTCAGGTCTCGCTGGGATTCTGAAAATAAAAAAAGACGCCGCAGGGTAAGAAAGTGAATGAGGAGGTGGCGGTAAAACAGGCCACATCGCACCAGGCTGTACCCGACACATACTGTGTGACCGCTCACTTGCCCCCCCCACACCCCCCACTCCCGCTCTGTGCTCCACAGGCACGCCAGCACCTCCAGGTCCGGAGAGCAAAGCTTTCTGTGGGGATCAGAAACAGATGTGCCTCCTGCCCTCTTCTCTTAACTAGCACAAAAACACACACTCTGTCTTGTATACACACACACACACACGCTGGCGGCAATTCAGAACCGGCACCAGGACCCAGCCGGAGCACCGGGCCAGCGTGACCCCAGGCTTGACCCCGGCCTGCAGTGCCTCAGACAGGAAAGGGATGCAATTGGCTTCAGCTGTGACCCTCCGCCCCCTCTATTCTGCGTACATCCCCCCTTCTCATTAAGACAAACTATTTTTAAAGGCAAAGCAGCTTTCACTACCACTAAAGCCAGCACCCTGGAGCACGGAGAAAAGGATAGAGGAGTGGAAATATGGACGAAAGGTATAAAGAACAAGAAACAAATGGAGGCTGGGACACCAGGGGCACAAAGGAGATTTTTTTTTTTTTTAAAAAAGCGGGATGAAAGAAAACAAGAGAAAAAGGGCAGAGTGTAAGAAAATCCAGACTTAGGGGAGACGGGAAAGTCAGGCATATCACTTGCAGCTGTTGCAGGCTAATGTTCCCAGAATCCACTGCAACTTGGCACGGTTTTTCTAATAAGAAAGGGTGGTGTCATGGTTACATTCATATCAAAACATCCAAAACAACCGCTCTGAATGGGGGGAAAAAGACGCTGAGAGAAAAGAAAGGGAGATGAAGTCACTTGATAATAATGACAATTAAAGCGCAGTAATTATAAACAGCAGCGAGACACATTTGTCTTAGAGACAGGCTGCTAAAGCGAACAAACAACATATTTATTTGTTTAGGGATGTACAGCAAAGACATATGGAAGAAATTGGATTGCTTTCACTCACATTAAAAAAAAACTACTCTTTATTTTGCTTGCCTCTGATTTTTTTTCTGTCCTTTGTAACCCATAAACCAACAAAACACCAACATGTCTCTGCTATTTTCCTCTATAAGAGAGCCCTTTGTTCGGACTAGGTGGAAACTGTGCGTGTGTCAGATTGCCTGCTCCAGGTTTTAACGTCTGCAAAACTGCTGAAAACATTTGAATATTTCATGTTTGGCGACCTGCAATGGCCAAAACCTGGAGTAAAGAAAACAAACTCTCCAGATCTGTGTTGAGTGTGGGCGTATGTAAGTGAGAGTGGCAGGGCATGCTGAGGTAGATTAATACTGCTCCACAGAGGAGGAGGAGGAGGTAGGGGGGTGTTCTTCTTCTATTCAGGGCTGACTGATGTGCGTCCCAAATTGATTTATGAAAACGGGACTTTAATCAATTAAGTGTGAAGAAAAAGGGAAAGAGAGAGAAAAGGAGGGAAGAAGAAAGAGAGGATCTCTAGATGGTGGGGGGAGAAGAGTGGGAATTAAAGAGGATGAAGCCGCAGAGGGGATAGGGTATGAATGCCGCTGCTTTGCTGAGGAATGCGTCTAGTGGACGTCAGTGTATGCCACAGGTGTCCAGCATGGTGGAAGTGATGGTTTGTCAAGGAGAATAATGCGCTGAGGCTGATCCTGATGTATGCAGCCAATTCTTCGGGCAACACACTGAGCGTGCTGCATCTATAACATTCATGTCCATCTATGGCATTCATAAAATCTGCAAAGGATCTGACGGATATTGAGGGGTGGGGTGGGGGATGGATGGATGCACACACGCTCAGTCACTAGCAGAAGTGGTAAAGGTTGTATTTGTGCAGCAGTATAATGTGGTTTTTGTGGTAATAATAGCCCAGTTTTTAGACTGGGGGAGGGGGGGGTTAGCGGAGGAGAAGCTGCAGTGAAGCTGCAGTTGTTTAAAAAGCCCTTCCCCTGCTTTGCCCATTGTGCCGAAGACAGGGGTGTGTAATGGTGGTGGTGGTGGGGGGGAGAGAAGAGGGTCACGCTGGGAGCTCGTTTCTCCTGCCTGTCAGAACTCTATCTGGGATCCAGCCGGAACTAATCAACTCCAATAGGCCTCCCCATTACCCAGGGTGCAATGGGCCATGGGCCGGGGGCTGGCCGGTGGGAAACACAGGAGGAGGAGAGAGGGGAAAAAAACCCTCATAACCCCTTACCCCCTCAGTCCTTTCCTACCACTACTCCTCTACACACACACATGCACACACACTCCGTACTCCACCAACCCGTGCAGCACACACAACACTCCCACTGTTTCACACTGAAGCAATAATAAACACTTGCAATAATATTTTCACAGCAAGCAATAGCCTGCTTCAGATCAGGACCTTGCAGAGCTGTGGAGTACTTTCCTGCACACGTGGGCACCCACTCACACACATACACACACACACATACACATGCAGTTTCCTCGTCACGCCAAGCTGATAAGCTTTGAGACATGTTTAAAAGCACTCTGGGTGACAAAGCAGTAAAAAGTATTCAGATAATATCTTCTAAACACAACTAAATATCTGCATCAAAACAGACTCACTGTGAAAATTGGATTCTTCTTCCTCTGCGATTTGCCTGTTTGGAAAAATGGAAAAACAGATTCTAAACTACTGTTATATTTCTTTAAAGAATAAAACCATTGTTTTCTGTTTTATATATATATTCTGTTTTATATATACATATATATATATATACATACATATACATATATATACATACATATATACATATATATATATATATATATATACATATACACACATATACATACATACATACATACGTGTATATATATATATATATATATGTGTGTATATGTATATATATACATATATAATGTATTTATATAAAATTTATTTTTTTTAACTCTTAAAAATCTGTGTTAAAAAGTCAGAAGGGTTGTTAGTAATTCAACATAAACTCCCCAAATATGGTCTGTAGAAACACAGCTATATTGCCCTCTAGTGGCCTTTTATATGCACTGCGACAGTTAAGGGGGATTTACAGAATTTTAAAAAACAGAAAGTTTCCTTAACTTCTATCAAGTCTTGTTATTATGAGAAGCTTTGATAGGCCTACTAAAGAAAAACAGGGAGATCGGTTTCAACATTTGAAAATAAATCTGTATATAATTACACAAAATTATATTTATTAAAAAAAAAAAAAGTCCATGTTACAATTAGATAACACTTTGTGGTTTAAGGGTAACATCAAAGCCAACCTTACAAGTGTGTGCACAAGCTTTAGTGTGCATGTTTTTCTGAATGACTTCAACCTCCTTCACGTAGCTGAAGTGGGGACAGATTTAAATGAGTGAAGAAAACACCCCCACCTACATGCCCTGATGCACCCCTCAACGATGTATGTGTATTTGCCAGTATCTTGTTCCAGCCTTATTGCATGCACTTTTTTTTTTTTTACTCAGTACTTCTGAAATTAATTGCAATTGAACTCTCTCTGTCCCCCTGCTACAACTTGCTGCATGCATGTGTGAATATATGTTTGTGAAGAGCTGAAGAGGTGATCCGAGCGCTGCTGAGAGGCCCGCATAAAGGCGGTTGTCACATGGGAACCTTCCCCGAGGCCTTGTGGTGGAGGAGGGGGTATTGATGGGCACTGGGGTGGGGTTAATCCCCATTCACCCCGTCATTCACTCATCCAGGCCACGCACAATGAGCCCTGCCTGCCTCCCCCTTCGTTCTCACCGTGACATCTGACCCCACGTTTACGGTTGCTTTTCCCGGAGCCTTTATGCTTCCATCCTGTTATTATCTGCAATATTTACTCCTTTTGATTTCTCTGCTGACCGCTGCCGTCGCCCACACAGCTCTCTTGACTGAGTGAAAAAAACTCAAGTGCTCTTTTTACTCCTTCAGTGTCACCCCAGAAACCTTAAAACCAACACCAAACACTACCTGAAGTGGAAATAAGTCAGCTTACATCCTCTTATTTATGGCTATCTGATTTAGAGCACAGGAAGCAGCACTGCCACTTGCGTGGATGGAGTCAAAGAAGGAGGCTCTTCATAAGTATAAAATGCCAAAATAGAGATTTTATTAATAAGGCATAAAATGTATTAAAATGTCTCAGGATATAATTTAAATACAATCAAAAACATCAATACAATCCAAGTATTTAGGAGGAGGTACCACTGTCCTAAACTAAATCATACTGTTGAAAAATTGTGTAATTTTAAAATATATCTAAACTATATAAGGATGTGATACATGACCCATGAAACCATTAAATGAGGATTCTAACACTACTGCAAATTTTAAAAAAGTAACAACCCATCTCTCCCCTGCAGTCTAAACAGAGAGCAGAACTCTCTCCCCAGCCACCTCTTCCAGCTTTAAGGACGACACCAAGGTGCTTACAAGCCAGCTGAGGGATGTAATCTCTCTAGCATGTCATGAGTCTGGCCGGGCCTCGTTGGCAAAACCACCTCCCCTGGGAGATGCCCATGAGGCATCCTGGTCAGATGCCCCCTGTTTCCAGAGAGCTCCTTGCCTAATCTTGCTGATGATTAGCTGAGATGGGAGGGTTGTCAGCTGAAGTAATTCGCCTGGGCCTTCAAGTCTATAAAAGATGGCCCAGATGAACTGCTCAGCCCTTTGTAGTGTTTAATAAACTATTTTTGAGTAAACACCCTTCTTGTCACATGCCTTGAGCCAGTTTGTGGGAAACTGTGGCAAATCATCTGGAATGGCTGGAAAAGAAAAAAACAATTTGGTTGTGAACAAATCAAAACTCGGGACTAACACTGCCCTCTTCTAACATCAGTCAAACTCAGAAAAAGCAGATAAAGCAACCATTCCACCAAAAACATCATCCTGTGTGGTACTGCCAGAAAATCTTTACATTTAAAATTCAGCTCTGAGCAAACCACAGGCTAAGTTGGCCATCAACTAAATCTCTACCACGTACTAAACTGGTTTGAATATCCCAGGGGCGTCACTCTCGTCCTAGGGAAACATTGATTTACTCTAAAAGCCCTCAAAGGAAAAAGCACAGATGTAATCATGGCTGATAGCTCACTTATTTTGTCTTACCATGCCACCATGCCCACTAATAATTACACACGTGCTTTCCCTACTTTGATCACTCAAGACATGTGCTTTTAAAAAAAAGACTATCAACCTTCACATAGTCTAATGCAGAGATGTCGAACACATTTTACATCGTGGGCCAAACATAGCCAGCTTAGATCCTACATAGACCAAACCACTGAAACTCCCTTTTCTGTTATTGTAAAGGACCACCGAGATATCTTAATATAAAGAAAAAGAAGTGAGGTCAACAGTATGTCTCAGTTTTGTCTGCATGATAGAGAAATGCTGCCCTAGCAAATGAAAGAAATCTATCAGCATGACTCCTGAGACTTAAGTCGTATGAAATAAAAGTTAATTATTATGTAAACAATTATTGCTTTATTATGAATGATCTTAAAGGAGGACTTAAAACATATATAGTTAAAAGTCAAAAATCCAGTCCAGTGGGTCACTTTAGAGTCTTTGGAAGGCCAATTCTGGGCCCCAGACCTTATGTTTGACACCTCCAGGTGACTAATGGTCTCTCAGGTTTTACCCATAAAACTGTTGCACCTTCTGTTCTACTGCATGGTCACATCAAACCAAACATTCCTGAAGCCGTGACATAAACAACCTGCTGCCCTGAAAATACTTGAACAAGTCACAGGAAGAAAGTCAGAGGTGTAAATCCCAGCAGCAGCATCTCATTACATAACGACGATATAGTGAAACACTTGGTTAAAACAAAGCCTGCATCCAGGTTATTATTGACTTGTATTTCTAAGTATGTCAGCAGTCAAAACTGTTTTTTAGGACTAGCTATATCTACCTGCGTCAGGTGACAAATTTCTACTTGGAACAATCCCAAATCTGAGTCTACACGACAAATTAGAAACTGGAAGCAAACATTAAATTCTTCTATACCTCAATATTAAATTAACAGCAGTACGCTGCTGAGAGCCACTTCTGGATCTTCTTCATCTGCAAACACTTTGTCTTTTCTGAATGAGGTCGGAGTGGAAGGGTTGAGTGAATGGTATCATAGATATACACATTTACAACTCTTGATACTAAGAAATATCCAGGGAAAAAAAATACAAATTAAGTTTCAGAGCGAGTCGTCTCCTTGGCATGTGACTCTCTGTTGCCATCTGCTGGCTTTGAAGTGCAATTGTGTGCAACATGCAAACAGGTGTGTCAAGAAATGGCAAACAGACAACACAAACAAACAAATGTGATTGCAAACATCCACCACTGGTGGGTGGCTTTCCACACCAGCTGTCACTCATCTTGCCTCAGGTACCCTGAACAGATCACATGATAGGGTGGCGCAAGGTGTCACAGGGGTTTCACCCAAAACTCTGTGATGACGAACTCAGTAGTAGGTCAACAATCACCTCCAAAAGTGACTACTCCCAAAAGGGTTCAAAATGCCTTTTTTCCCCAAGCTCTTAAGATGTCATGCTGCCTCAAATAGTTAAAAAAAAAACAAACAAAACATCCATTTGCATCTTCTGATAAAAAACAAGAAAGAAAGAAGCACTTACTCAGGAGAATTGTCAGCCTATGCTTGTCAAATAAAGCCTGATTTTTTTTCTTTCTATAAATAGAAATACTTATAAACTGTAAATATACAAACTGGTGTTGAAAAAAAAATTCAAAGGGTATTAAGGTTCTGATGGTTAAAATTACCTGGGAGGACGATCATTGGTGTGCTGTGAAATTAAACACTGCATGTCTATATTACAGTAGTAACACCCGTTTGTAGGATGAATAACATAACCACAGCACCAGAGCTGTAAGCAGCTTTTGCAAGGCACTTATTATTAAAATAGTATTATAAACCTTCACGTATGTGAAATAAGGAACCCAAAGAACAGCCTTAATAATAAATAGACAGATGGAGATACACTGTGGGTATTTGCATATTACACCTCCACCACATGCGTCTTACAATATGGGGTTTGTTTCTGTCCATATTAGAGACTGCTCAGCAAGGAAAAATAGTCAATCTCAGTAAAACTGAAAAAAAAAGAAGATAGAGACAGAGTCTAAACATTGCTCATACATTACTCACCTGTGGGGTTTTCTAAGTATGCAGATGTAACACTGTGAAGGAAACCCCAAAGAAATGGCAAACAGAAATTCATTCTAATAAACTAGAGATGTTGGTCACATCCTTTAAATGGAGAAAGAAACTTGTCACAGTGAAGTAAAAAAAAATTATAAAAGTCCAAAATTTTTATTAAATAATTAATAACACAGATACAAATACTAAGAACATTCAGTGTAATAAACATCTTCAGGTATGCTGGGTTGTTGTCCTTCTTGTCACCTCACGTGAGCTGATAATGCAAACCAGCCCTCTCGCTCTCTCTCCTTGTCCATCTATTGACAATAAAGAAAGTTTTTTCAAATGAAGCCATGACATGTAAATGACGCACACTTTCTGTGTGTGTGTGTACCTGTGTTTTACCATCTCTAGTTTCTCTTCCAAAACTGTGAGAAGATGGATCAGAACCAGCAAACCTGTAGCAGAGATAATTAATCATCTACATCATGTGTCAGTTGTTCTTCCTGACATCATCACCTTGTGTCTGTTTAAGGTGCTTGAAAAACAAACAAACAAACAAAAAACAGAAAAAGGCACCTTGCTGTTCTTTGTCGTAAAATCCCTCTCTGAACCAAGATACTCACCTCCTCTCACCCTCACCACCACTACTGTGTGACCGGAGATCCCGTTCAGGCAGCAGCTCTGATGCTTCCGGGTGTTCGACTTCAGCTAAAAAAGAATGAGGCGCAATGATTTTCAACCTTCGTGTGTGCTCAAGACAGACAGCGAAATGCTGGTTTTTACCCACTGGATTCCGGATTCGGGCTGAAGGCAGAAGCCGGGATCGGGGAGACAGAGGGAGAGACTCTGGCTGATACACTTTGCTTCTGTTGCTCGATTATTTCCAGCAGTCGACCTCGGGCTGCAGCGCTCTGCCTGTTCAGCTCCAGGAGGCGCTGCTCCACGCTGTTTGCACTTAAGGTGTTGGGTGATGTTGCCTTAGAAAAAGAAAAAAAAAAAGAGACACAAAATGCATGCGAATTATTATTAAATCTGAATGATGAGGCCACCTAAAGGCTCAGCACAATTCATTGCTCAACACACCTGCCACATCACGCTATGAAGCGAGGATCAGAAAGTTAGGCCGATTTAGGGGAGCCGCAACTCCACTTCTAAAAAGGTGAGCTGCTCTAATAGTTTCAATCAACCCCTTAAATCTCACCTGTTGAGTCAGCTGCTGTTCTTCAGCAGTCCGCACATACTGGCTCTGCCTGTCTTTGCAGCTGGACCCAGACATCCCACTCTCTGCAGCACTCTGAGGTGTTACTCTCCCGGTGCTGCTGCAGCTCGACCTTTTTCTCCCGTTGCCACTGTCGAGCGATTCTCTGACCCCTGACCCGAGGCCCTTTGCATAGCTGAGCTGAGCCCTGATAAGATCTGTTTCTCTGCTCAGCTGAGCAATCTCAGCTAGCACTGTGTTTGGAGACATCTGTGAGCGAAGAGGGTCAGAGGGAAGCGATAGCGAGGAAGCAGAAGGAAGCTGAACTAGGGGCAGACTGCTGAGACTAGAGTCTGAGCCGTGAGTGCGGAGGTCCCCATAGGAGCGCAGGAGATCCACTGGAGGAAGCTGCTGGTGCAGTGGCGCAGGATAAGTTGCTGTGGAAGAAAGAGAAATGAAAATTAGCTGCCTGAATGTGAATCATTTCTGGGATGAAGATTTGAAGTCAGATAATAATTTTAAAAGTGAGACAGTTACCAGGAACATGCTGCAAGTGGTGCAGCTGTTGAGGTGGTGAGAGGAGGGCAGCAGGAGAAACAGGTACTCTCTCAGCACCTGTCGCTGACTGACAGCCTGTATACCAACAATTCGCTAAAATATAAACCATTTTCACCATTTACCACATTCCTTTGGACAGAATATACACAAACAGACTGCACAAACCTCCAACTTCGACTTCAGAGTGCGGGGTTCGGCTACTGTGTTCACTCAGCGGTCCAAGGCCTCCCATTGCCAACACCACTGTGTCCAACTTGTGCTCCAGCTCTGCCGTCCGCTGCTGCAACCCTGCCTGAGAGTCACATCGTCACCAACTTGTAATTTATCAGCACAGCTGGACTAACAACAACCTAAGCCTAGTCTCACCTGCAGGGCTGTGGCCTCCTCTCTCAAAGTCATGGTTTCAGCAGTGAGAGCGTCAATGAGCCTCTGCTGCTCTTTCAGTTCCTCCTCCAGTTTTCTCCTCTGCTGTGCCTCCTTCTGAGCTTCGTCCTCCCTCTAACACACAAGCAGACAGTGATTTAAACACATAAAGCAGACAGCAAATATTTGCATCAAAAATTCTCTAAAATTTAAAAACTGATTTTATTTATTTACAAATGTGAAGACACCCAAAAAGATGAAAACGGTGCTTCAAGGCTTTCAGCATTACTGATGCTAAATCAGTAATAGTAACATATATTTTACAGATCAAGCATTTCTAAAATGTGCTTTTGCTGCTATATAAAGATTTCAAATCTGGAATTCATATTTCCTTGCATCCCCAAGTGATGACTTGACTCTCCAAATAAAACTAACATTTCATTAGAAATGAATGCATCCTATATCCTATGGGCTAAAAGATGCAGTGACACTAGCACAGCGCTCTTATTTTTCATTTATGTGAGTAAAGCCTGCATAGTTTATCTTTAGTTTGAATAATAATCTCCACAAGCTTGTGAGACAAAGTCTTTTTGATTTCTGGCAGTACCTTTTTGAGGAGGTGCACCAAACGTCCAAGTGTAGAGACCAAGGTCACGGAAAATCCAGTGAGGCTTTGTGTTCTGTGCTTTTTGGGACTCTGTGCAGATGTTGGTGCTGCATCAGGGCTCAGTGCATCCAAGTCCGACTCCACCTGACCCAACATGGCCTGCAGCAGGCCCAGACTGGACTGGTCCCCGCTGAGAGAGGCAACAGAGGAGCCATCCAGCTCTGAACCCTCAGAAACAAACTTCCTGGCTCTGCTGGTGCGATTACCGATCCTGTCTGTTCAGCATATAAAAGAAGAACAACATTTATTTTCTGACATGGTCTCACTTTACACATAGTATTTCATTTTGGAGAAAAATCCATTCCTTGCAGATATTACCTGACTTGCTCTGAGGCGGTTCAGGATTAAGAACCTGAGAAACCAGGACTGATGTTTCCTCTCTGGCTTCCTCTGACTGACGCTGTCTGGACCGAACACGCTGAACAGCCACGGTGGCATTAAGAGCTGAAATCACGTTAGATAAGTGTTTATGTTCACCTCTAATGACAGATATATAATAATTATTTCTTGATCACTGCATTAAACAAATATAACACACTTCTAATGGGACTAAGACCTTCTGATTATCAGTTTATCTTACCCATCTGAGCTGGTGCCCTGTCTGATACACTGGGTGTATAAGGACTATTATCCTTGTCTCCCTGGTGACGGCTGTGATGATGACCTTTGTCTTGCTTTGTCACTCTAGCCTGAGACTGCGCCTTCATTTTTTGTACATTGGCCCTGCAAAGAAAAACGCTATTAGCAATCTATTAGTGGCAGCAGCATCTCTGTTACTGTAGTAGTATATAACAGTTAGCAGGGACTAGCACCTTCGAATTACATGATACTCCGAACTGCCAGAAGGACAGGCATCATCATCTCTGTGGTTGTCCTCTGAAACTTCCAGTTCATTAAGAGCCTGAAATAAATCATTGCAAATGTGTAAAATGCAAATTAAAACTCAAAAGATTGTATAGCTTTTAAAAATACACTTTTTTTTTATCAGTGTCAGCATTTGATATGTTACCTCTGCAGTGTTTTCTGTTAAATATAAGGTTAAAATAAAAAAAGAAATAAAATAACAAACTAATAAGCACAGTTCTTTAAATTATACATTGCACATGCTTCATTATTAAGCTAATAATGACAGTTTTAATAAGACACACTCACGTCTTGATCCATCATTGACTGGCTGAGGAGAGACAGATGAGTTGGACGATCTTGTCTTTGAAGAACAGGCAGTTCTGAGTCAGAGTCACAGTTTGGAGCCACAGTCACGCTGGGGTGTCCTGAGGAAAAACATTTAGACATGATGCAATACTTGTGCAACCACCAGCGAGAATTTGTGGCTCTCTAAAATGAAAATACTTGGACAAACACCTAATCTTTAACAATCGGATATCTCAATGACATTTTAAAACCAATGGTCAAGAAGTTAATCCATCTAGTCACTGCATCTGTTTATCTGCACACAAAACAAGTTGCCAGATACCGGTGTGCCTGCGTGGAGCATCTCCAAACAGGTCTTTGACCACAGCCAGGGCTTTGTCAGAACGGGTCAACACATCCTGCAGCAGCAGCTGATCAGAGAAAACCTGCAGCAACGCCACAAAATGCAGCTTTTAATTGATAGTTTCATTTATTAAAGGGAAAAAAAAACAAACCTACCTGGTCCTGTGTGAAAAAGTAATTGCCCCTTTTTGTTAAATCATGAATTAACTATAAATAACCACATTTTTTTTTGATGGCTTATTTCAGTTTCAATAACCACACCCAGGTCAGATTACTGACCGAACAAAACAAACTGAAAAATCAGGAACAGAGCAAATATATATTCTCACAGCACTGTACTTACCTCCCTGATGATGCTGAGGCTGGCCTGGTCAAGGGGTGCAGGGCTTCCTGCGTGCCTGAGGTGCCGTTTCAGGGCTTTCTCTTTCAATTCCCACTGAGCTGCTGCTTTGTTGTGAGACTTGTGGATCTCATGCCGGTGACTCTGAATCAGAAGAACAATCAGACAATAACGAAACCAAGGTACAGTAAATAACACTTAAAAAACAAAATGCAAATCTTCTTGCACCTTACCAGCTCCGCAGGTGTCAGCTTGTGCACAGACAGGTCATTGACAGTGCTCTGAAACCAAAATGCTGAATAGTTAGCCAAGTTAAACAAAGGAACTTATAAAGTGTTAGCTTCAATGCAGTTTTTAAAATCATGAACATTTTCTGTAGTTTACCAAGAAATTACAATCCCTAATGATCTAAGTAATCTCCAGAAAACAAATAATCTCTCCTCATACCTTTCTTATTTCAGATTATGGTGGAGAAGATTCAGAGCAAGCATGAGTAAACTGTCTTCTAATTGCATAGAAATAAGTACAAGTACGGGACTGGCTGCTTAACTGTGACTGGCCTTCATATGTCTCTAGTATTTGTCCAGCTGTAAGTACTCACCACCCACTCTCTTCTTTGAGCTGCTGCCTTCTTGGGGCGAACAGGCCTTTTCCCTTTGGCGTGCTGCTGTGGACGCCCACCTCTCACAAACGACATCTGCTCACAAACAATATGACAAGCAGATTTCACTAAGGCTGCACGCGTATCATTTACCACAAGTGTCTAGTATGTAACAACAAGCTAGCTATTAACTCTCATTCCCATGGTGAAACTGCTATAACTTTCAGTAAACTAGGATTTACGGCTGAGCTAACTTAGGCTAAGAGGCAAGTTAAAACTGAATAAAACTTACTTTTCACAACGCGGAGCTCCAGTCAGTAAGGGAAAAGCTCCTCAAGCTGTTTACAGCCGCGCCTGGCGACAAATAATGACATCAAAACCTCCTCTTTAGTTTTCTGTAAGATATTTTTCAACAGTTGCGCGCCACTTCCTGTGCCGTTTCCACGGATACCGCTTCAAACGGTGGAGCATGACGGGAAATGAAGTGCTGCCGGGAAATTAGTCAAATTCTTTTCATTAGGCGGCCAAAAAATGCCCCCTGTCGGCGATTTAGTGTCAATGTGAGAAACTTCATCATTGATTTATATCTGAGGTTTTTATTTTGCGTAATACAATATATTGTTTTTACATCTGCTCCTCACTCTCTCAAAAGATCACAATGTCGTCTGTGAACTTGCACTTTTAAAATAGTTAAAATTAATTAAGCTAATTTTCCCAAATAACCACCATTCAAAAAATAAAAACTTTGCATTAACTTCTGGAAACACCACTAGATGGCAATGTCACTATTTAAATTTCTGCTCGTGTTGGCACAGACACGTCCAACTGTCAAAAGTTTCAGCCGCTCTTAACCAGAGAGGAACTGTTAGGATTTATTTATTTATATATCGCACAAGGCTCAGACTGAACTGCTCTAAGTTGCACTTTGGGGCAAGTTCACCCCAAAAAATGTACGCTGTAGGATGGCCTGACAATTGCGCCAAGCCAACAACAATATTTAACTGGACACATGGTGTCTTTCCTTCAAGGTAATAGCATTCTAGTTTATAGTATAATAATAATAACAACAAATTAAAATAGGCTATCTGTATACCTAGAAATCGGTTAAACCAATGAATAATATCTTATAAGCCACACTGCAGATTTTCTTAAGTAAAATCCCTCTGACCTCAACTTAAAAATTTGAGATCCAATCTGGAAGACTGTCGCCAAAAAGATGGTCGGATGAATTATCTTCTTATTTTACTTTTTTTTTTTTTTTCAAATCAACTAATTTGCAGCATTTTGACCAGTGCTATGTGGTTTGTTAATATATTCCCTGTATATTTACTCTGGTTGTTACAGTGAGGTGTGGATTGGCATCTGACTTTTTTACACGCCCCTCTCACTCTGACACAGGATGGGTTAGACTGTGTGGGCTTCAGTTCAAACCCGACACAGATTTGGCTGACTGACTTCTGACACTCAACAATGCAGGCCAAGTCACAAAAGTTTGAAACGTTATCTTTACGCACGGGGCTGGCTGTTAGAGGACTCGAGGGTGACAGCAGCTGCGCGCCCATGGATCAGGCTACAAGTGTTAGTTTCTCTGGGTCCCCGAGGAAAGTCATTTGAAGAGTTCAGGAGGAGACGAAAAAAAAACCCAGCCTCGCTGCAGTGCCAAAGGAAATCCATTAGTTTCTCTACACTGGATTTACCAGATCTCCGAGGGTTTGCAACTGGAATATCAGTCAAACTTTTATATTCATATATTTTAATTTTCTTTTTAGTAGCATCCATTTGGTTTTTGTACATCTCCCGAATAACCGGAGTCACTTTTGGAGACTTACGCACGCGATTTCTCTAACAAATGACAGCCTCTAAGTGGATTGCGGCTCCTGCACTGCATCCCCTCTGCTCCCTTCATCGGACCGACCCAGCATATCACCCTCCTCACCAGCTTAGACGCGGGGAGTAAAAGCCTCTCAGTCTCTTCCAGTGCGCCAGCGTGCAGCCGAGGGCCACCTGGCCGAGAATGTGGGGAGGAGGTTTCCCGATGTCTGTCACCGCGATTGTGACTCTGCTTCTGGTCTTTATACACGTGAAAGCGAGCGGGGAGTTTTGCCACGGCTGGCGGGACTCCCAGGGAGTCTGGAAAGAGGGCTTCCAGTGCCCGGAGAAGATAGACGGAGTGGACGCGATTATCTGCTGCGGGAAATGCGAGCTGCGCTACTGCTGCTCCAGCACGGACGCGCGACTTGATCAGGGGAGCTGCGACAACGACCGGCAGTCACCTGAGCCCGGGACAAACAACAAGGAGAACAAGGACTCCGGTGCAGGTATAAGCCCATAACTTGCACTCACTTCTGATGATCCCACTAATATTATGAGTAGTACTGGAAGAAGAGCGCTTAAACATGTGATGAGCAAAGTGCAAACAGAATAAAAACGGAATGTTTGGTTTGTTTGTTTTTTAAGTTAAACTCTTGTATAGGAAGTTTCATAGTTAAATCCCTTGTGTGCTGTAGACTTACATGTGATTCATGTGAGAGAGAGACACTGAGATAACGTAGGCGCACTAAAACTGTCTGACCTGTTGCTTCAGTGGGGAGAGTGCAGTCTTTGTTCACTTCAGAATTTACAGTCTCAGTAAAACCCTTTTGATTTTATTCATTCCATATAAATCTTACCACACTGTATCCCATAAGCCAACCTCATACACGCCCCACTGCGTATGTACAGGATGCCTTGAATTTGATATTGTAAATATCATTTAATATGACCTGTTGGGAGCTTTGGTTTCCTCTCATAAACCCAGCAGACTCACAGTATCTCCCTGTTAAAAGCCGCATCTGCTGCCTGTCTCGGCTGGCAAGCGACAGCTGCACGGACACAGCAGACTCCAAAAAAACCGGTTAACTGACCTCACAAATGGCAAACTGTGCCGTGCTGATGCACTTTATAAATAGCCGTGTTTGTTCTGTAACAGCGCAAGAGAGGGGCCGGGTTCAGATCACGCCGTCCCCACGGGGATCAAGTTTGGACTTGACCGGATCTTGGACAGTGTAACTCACCAAGGGTGCTGACAGCTCTGTTCATTAAAAAGAAAAAAACACACGCAATTTGCCTTATTTCCTCTCACCAGGCTCGTGGAGTCTCTTTCTGGTGGCCAAGCTGCTACTGTAATCTAACCACTGTAGTCTCTGTGGTATCTGTGGGCTTTCAGGCACTCACATTCAGGTCATGCTTCATACTAGAAGCTCACATATAAGAGGCATCACAGCCAAGACCAGAGGCAAAATATGACCCACATTTTCCAACTTTTTCTGTGGATTGGGTGCCCCCCCCGGCCCCTCATTCATCACTGTTTACATTCCCATAAGTTAATCTACTGTAAAGTCTCTTGAAAGTGCACCATATCACGAAAGAAACATACTGGACATGAGAGAAAAGTGCAATACATGTTTCCTCAGAGGATACCCTGCCCTCTTCAGCTACAGTTACTAATACTATCATACCTTATCACTACAGGAAGCGGTATATACATTTCATTCAGAGGCCTCTAGCCAGAATAACTTAAAGGAAAACAGTTTTTTTCTTACTATGAGAAGAAGTGTTTTTATTCATCCACAGCCCAGTTCACTTTGTACATTTCACACATTTTTCATGTGCTTACAGCCTATTCATCATCTCAAAGAGATACACATAGTGCAGTGTTGGGGGAATAACACGCAGGAAATTATTAATGTGCTGAACATGAAGGAACATATGGTATTTGGGAACAGGAGAAAGCCCGTGGGATAGGCTAAAGGAGGGGTCCAGCCAGCCACGAAGAATGTGCCCAAAACAAGAGCTCAGCAGAGGGGGCTGCAGCAACAGGTGTGGACGAGTGACAGAGAACAATAGGAGGAGGGGGGACAACTGCCATGTGCCCAAAAAGAGCCTTAAAAGTAAGAAGTAAAGAATAAGGTTAGTTTTTTCAAATGTATGTGAGTACTAGGTGGGGTTTAGTGCTCAGTGTCCACATGCAGGGGTTTAAAATAAAGTGTTTCAGCAGGAAATACTGGTTAATATTACAAACAGTAAGGACGCTCCATGGATCTTCTCATGAAATGTTAGTTCACTCTGGTGAATTCTTAGCTTATTCATTTAAAGCTGCACTTCACTTTATCCGTTGCATTGGATATCTGCAAAGCCAATCACACGCAGCCTCTGCTGAACTTTGGGTCAAATGGTATGGTAAGGAGAAAAAGTAACATTAGTTAACTCTATACCTGATAAAAATCACCATGTGGCCGTGTCAGCATAACGACATCAGCCTTTAGCTCTAGCTCCAAGCACAGCTGTGCCTCTGCACCGACTGACCAAGCTGCATGCATGGAAACATGCTCTCAGTCTTGTTTCTTCTTTTCCACTCCATTAATCATCTCTTGACCTTCCAGATTTATCTTGTGACCCCCTTCAGGGGGTAATGACCCCTATGATAGGAACCAAAGGCCTAAACTCCCTGACTCTACAGATTCAGTTTCAGCAGCTACAACAACCACAATATTCAAACTGATTAATTACCAGTGATCTAATAGTGAAATATACAAAAAGTGAGGCTCATATGGTAGCTGATTTTTTGATCGCTGTGTACAGTAAAGAGCTTATTTACTACTGTGCATGAACTTTTAGGACCTTTATTCACTCCATTAATGATTTACCGTACAGTGTTTTGGAAAGTAGCTCTAACAGCAGTGAAGGCAAGGGTAAAGCAACACAGGGAGAAAGTCCTTGAAATGACTGCTCCTCATTAGCATTGCATTAAAATGGGAGTGGATGTAGAGATGTTGAGGTGTAGGCCAAATAAGTACAGGAAAGATGGCACGGAGAGGCTCCCTGGTAAATTTCTGCTCTTGTAACTTATACTGTAAGTGTTCCTTTTAAAACCTGTTTACTGTGAGGTGTGCAGCTGTGTGGTGCAGAAGCCTCTTAAGTTAACACCACTTCTTGTCAAAAGGAAATGGGTCAAGGTCCTGGTTTGTTTCATGTCGGCGTGCCTCTGCCTCTTCTGCCGCTGTTCTTGTTACCAAGACCTTGCTGCCTCTGCCCATGAGTGATCTCCTGCTCTTAACAGCTTCCATGCAGTAATCCTTTTAATACCCTGCCACTTTTGATGAGCATTTTGGAAAAAAAAAAATCAAAGTCCCATGGATGCATTTCAAAGAGCTCACAGACAAAAGGAAACTGGAGCCAGTTTGCCACCTCTCTCCCTCTCTTTCTCTCTCTCTCCGGCATACAGTTACACCTCGTAATACACGGGCACATTCAAAGTGGAAAATAACTACACCCAGTGGGAACAATAAAACACAACTAATCACTTGTAATGTAACATGGTCGTTATTGTGCTTTGAAAGGTGTTTGTGGTAGTGAGCATGGGAATGAGCGACTGAGGGAAACACCTCATCGGCGGTGACCTCATCTTGAATGTTGCCCTGTTTCAGCCTTCAGAAATTCACTTCACGCTTTACCAGAAACGAAGAGTCAGGAAAAACGGTTCCTACTGTTGATCGCGCTTCAGGCTTGTTTTTGGAGCTTTTCCTGCTCACTTCACAAAATTTACGGACTGAAACTGAGTTCTTATTGCATAATAATGTGCCAAAGCTTCTACCTGCTCACACAGACATCTTCTATTTGACCCAGCAATTTTTAGTCTGATTGGTGGAACTTTGAGAGTTACACAAATGCGTAGTTGTTGGGAGTATGATTTGCTGCGTTAAACAGAAAGAAAGAAAAGGTCAGTGAGAAGGAGCTGGCTTATTCCTCTGATTTAAAGAGCTGAATAACCTCCCATTCAGCTACATTAAATCAGTCCAATTTAATACCTTTCTTTAAGCAGATGCCAAGTGCTGTACTTCAACTTGAGTAACTTATTTTCAGAGGATTAGTTAAAAAAAAAAAATCAGGGGTAAGAGGAAAAAACTGAGAGAAAAGGGTCACAAATATTGGCTCGCAGCGAGGCTTAAGAATGTCACCTGTACAAATGCACATAGGTCTGTGGGGTTGAAGAGGCCAGGGACACAGTGGGGTGTGCAGGATTAAAACAGATCAAAACAAAGTTAATAACTGCTAATGAGACTCTGGGACTCCCTGGGGACTCAAATTCAGTGTACCTTCCATTTTTCTGCTCCAGTCCTTTGTTTCACTGTCTCATTCAATCACCACTCACTTGAAGGGGCCCTTGTGCAGATAAGCAAGATATGTGAGCATGTGAGGCAGCACAGCTTAACAGGCAGTAGTTTTTTTCACTAATCACATGTTTTACGGCTGTTTTACATCTGCCGCGATAGCCGCCCCTCCCTGAGCCTGGTTCTGCCGGAGGTTTTTCCTTCCCACTGTCGCCAAAATGCTTACTTATAGGGGATCATATGATTGTTGGGGTTTTTTTGTGTTTTTGTAGGGTCTACCTTACAATATAAAGCGCCTTGAGGCAACTGATCTTCTGATTTGCCACTATATCAATCAAATTGAATTAATGTAAGTTTAATGGCAATGTCTCTTCTTTATTTCTCTCTGTAGTTCCCATCTACGTGCCATTCCTCATCGTTGGCTCAGTGTTCGTGGCTTTCATTGTGGTGGGCTCTGTGGTCGCTGTGTGCTGCTGCCGTTGTCTCCGACCCAAGCAGGAGCTGTCCTCTGGAGGCACTACAGGAGGTGGGGCAGGTGGTGGTGGGCGCCTCTTGGAAACCATCCCTATGATGGCGAACACCTCCAGGGGTTCCTCATCTCGCCAGTCCAGCACAGCCACCTCGTCCAGCTCGTCTGCGCCAGCCGCTGTCCCCCGCACTGCCCCTCCTCCCGTTATGCGGGCTCAGGCCTCCTGCTGCCTGCCCCCTGATGCCAGCGTCTTCGTCAACATGCCCACCAACTTCTCCGTACTCAACTGTCAGCAGGCCACCCAAATCATGCCTCACCAGGGACAGTTCCTGCACCCGCAGTACATCGGCTATGCCCACCCTGTGTCCTCTACCGCAGCCTACTTGGACCCCACTCAGGGGGGCTACAGACCCCTCCAGTCACCCTGTCCTCCTCCCACTGCTGGCTCCAGTGTCACTAGTGATCAGAAACACCCTCCAGTGACAGTGTGACGAGGGCCCAACCAGCAGACCACTCTACCACTTTATATGCAAAGATTAACTTGTGAAGTTTAACCTGTGAGGGCTGCGGCAGAGAGA
>VUQR01004898.1:33239-60066 GCA_015108515.1 Hemichromis elongatus
GACATAAATAAACATGAATATAAATGGGGTGATGTGGAAAGCTGTCATTGGTTTGCCTAATCAAAACCTTAAATTCTTTTTGGAAGTCATGGACATCAGTATTGATGATAATATTAATGTGCATTAGGCACACTGATTAAGTAACTTAGTAACTTAGGCCCCAGTGATGCTGGTTGATGTATGCAACATTTGGAACAACATAAGCTGTCAGGTGATGTAACGCAGTGGCAAAACTGTTCATGTTGAAACTTTTATAAATCATTTTGTTGGTATCAAATTCAAAAATATTTAATTATCTCTGTTTCAATGTTATATTTGCAGTTAAATACCGACTTTAAATGATTCTCCCTGCACTTTGTTCACTTATTTACATTTTAAACAGCATCCCAGTGATTTTGGAAAAGAGGTCGTGTACTGAATCTAAAATTTGTACAATTTTCCCTCAAAATTAGCTGAAAATTTTGATTCTAACGAAACACTGAGAACAACACTAAGTCACAGCCTTTAAAGCTACAGACAAACGTTAAACACACCAGATCAGTACAGCAGTTTAAATTGGTCCACCTATGAAGAAAAAGAACGATTGCATTTAAGGAAATAAGGAGAGAAAGAAAAGTGAGAACAATACTTTAAAAAAAAAAAGCAAGATTAAAAGATAAAAAGAGTGAGAGATGTGAACTTGGTTAATGGAAAAACAAGCAGGGGTCACTCCAAAGCAGCTTGCAATGGGGCACACAGGTCATTTGAGGTCACAGGTCACACAGTGGGACAGTGCAAACCCAGAAACTACCTCTGTGAGCAGTTCTGGCTCTACGGGACCTCAGCCTTGGCTTCAGCCCTGTGGACGATGCCACAGGGGGGACAAAAATAGTTTATTTTTACACATAAAAAAATAATAAAGATACTAGCAGGCCGTTATAAAATTGTAGAAATTTGGGACATGTCAGCACAGAGGAAATTCTTTTTTTTTTTTAAATCTACTTGAAGATAAAAAGATGTATTTGTATGATGTGATGTCCCAAAATGCTTTGTAGCCTTTATATACCTGCGGCTGCTGGCATCTCTAAGGACAGCTGCACCTGGGTCAACGGACCGAGCCTCCAGCTCCTGCACCTCCTCGAGAAGAGACTTCCTCACAGAACGGCGTGCGCTGCACAGCAGAAGAAAAGCTCGTCATTGCCACAAAGGAAACTCTGAGCAGACACGTGTAATTCATTGTAAGAAGTGCTAACCAAAGTGTCCATAAAGACTCGGGGGTACGGGTTATGTAAACGCTTCTGTTAAGTTGAATAGCGTCTGTATGGATTCCCCACGTATTTATGTTAAAAGCGTTCTACTTACGCCGTCCAAGCGAAGTCTTTGAGTAAACACGCAGCAGGCACCAGGACCAGGCCCAGCCAGAAGTGCCAGCACTGCATCACCTTGCCAGCCTGCGGTGACAACACACAGGGCCCATTTATTTCCACTCATATATGAATCCACATTGAGCATTAAGTCATTTTTCTCAGCAGCGAGCACACGGGTGGAGGTGGTGGAGAGGGGGGAGGATACATACGGCAACGGCTGAAGGAAATGTGACTCAAAGCGCAGTGAAAGTCATAAAGAGCATAAAGGGAGTTAGCCAAAGTTGAACATCTCGAACGTTAGCCAGAAATATTTAACAGCTTTCTCAACGCTTTTAACTACAACTTAAACAGCACGTTCACACAGTTTCAAAACGATACTTCTGTGATGTTAAGTGGCAGAGATGCTGGCATCCCACCCCTCCACCCACTACCTGTCTATCCAATCCAGCCTCAGTGACCTTTGCCCCCCTTCTTAGTCTGTCTCCGAGAATTAATCATGCATCTAACTACTGTCTCCATTTGTCAGCCTGTCTGTCTCTCTGATTCTTACTCCCACACAACTCTTACTCCTCTGATTCCCTCCAATCTCACTCTTTCACAACTTCCTTTCATTATTATTGACTGCATCGTTTGTTGCCTGTCCTCACTTGTTTTGCTAAATCCCTGCAGTTTCTCTCCGCTTCGGTTATCTTATTGCACGAGCTCTGTTTTGCTTTGCACGTCTTTGTCTATAGGTGTAAAAATCGCATGCACCGTGTCCTCTTTAGCAAATAGTATGACGCGTTTCCTGCGCCTTGTTTTTGCATTTGTAAGGATGATTTGGGTTCCCACAGAAAGACGTAAAACTGGGAAAATGAATCAGAGAACAGCTGGAATCACAACCAAGGCACGGACGAACCAAATGGACTCACACATAATCAGCGTTTCTGTCTGTGACAAATGTGTCCGCACAAAGACTCACAGTATATCACATAATCTCTGTGGACAGCGAGGATGCAGGCATAATAAATTAATTTCTCTGCTTTGTTATATCCATAGAAACAGACTGTTGGTCTGAGTCGCTACATGGATCTGGACACACATGTCACACATATCTATACTGAGCAGACGAACACAACTCTTTTTTTCATCCTGTGTCCCACATGGACAGATCGAAATATAGATAGAGCGAGCGAGGGAAATAAGAGAGGCAGTAGTGCAGTTGGGGGGGGGCTGTCTTTGACCATTCCCCAGTTAGGCTGAGCAGCTGCAGAGATATTTGACCGCATTCCTGATTTCTGACACAAATTGAATTAATGGGCTGTGGGGAGTTGAGAAGGCCCTATTCCCTTCCCCTGCTGCTCAGCAGGGCACCTCCTCTCACCCATGCCTTCATCCCCAGACTCTAAAATGAGTCTCTTAATTAAGGGGTCCCACATACCCTCGCATCACCCCCCACTGGATCCTCATCACCAACAGCAGCAGCAGAAGCAGCAGCAGCCCACCCTGTTGAGTCAACACCTCCACCGAGGGCAGTAAAAGACTGGAGCTCGGGTGACACGCAGCAGGTGCGGGAAGCCCGGGGGGCTCCAGCAGTGTCGCTGTGGAACACCCAAGAGGTGAGTCCTTTAGGCGCCATGCATTGGCAACCAAAACGAAAGGGAGGGGCAGGTGATTTTGCAGAAAAGAGATGTAGTAGGAAGGGCCTTTTATTAACCCCCACCATTGCACCTTTTATATAATAATGAATGACGTGTTTTTATGGCGAGAGACTTGCCTGGCCCAGCATGTCAGGAGCAATAGGGATGGTGGGCCAGATGGCGGAATAGACACCGAAGAAGACAATCCAGAGCGCCATGCTTCCCCATACCGCCAGGTGGGAGAACTACAATAGAGAGATGGGAAGATAGAAAGAAGAAAGAAGGACAACAAGAGGGAGTTAAGGAGAGATTAAGAGAGAGAAAAGAGAGACAGCATGAGGTCAAATGCTTTACATACAGCTCATCCCAATATAGACAACCTTCCCCTCCCTCCTTCCCCTGTGTGTGATCCGCTGTAAGGGGACTCTGTGTGAATTCCAGTGGGACCCGGCCTTCATTACCGACACACTGTTGTGCGGACAGCTGAATGGACAGAGGTGTCAGTCCCTTTCTGTCCATCCTGCCAGTCTCTCTTTCTTCCTCTCCAACCACAGAAAAATGGAAAAAAAGCAAACGATGTGGCGGTCATGGCTTCAGCTACTGTGATCCTTCACTCTATATCCACTTTGGCTTATGTTGAGAACTGAAAGTTGAAGCCACATGCTTAGATTTCTGTATTTCTTTATTCAGAATTTCCCCTCTTTAAGCCCACTTGGTTTTTTCCCCTTGTTTTATGTCTATTTACTAAAGCAGAGTTCAAGAACAGTCTTTGGAATAGTTCTTCAAGTTTTGCCTATGTAGAATCCTGCTGTGTAATGTCAATGAGCTGCCACACTTTCTTATGACATCTGCTATATTTTGACGATTAACAGCAGGATTTTTTTTAAATCATGCGAACACGACTATTATCGGTCCCTTTAACCATCCTGCCTGTCAGTGACCATTGAAGTAAATTAGTTAATGTCTTATGAATGGGATAACCTTACTTTGTTTTGCATCATCACTGCTCATCACCGTTTCTGATGAGGCTTCAGTGAACAGTAGATGGATCAACTGAAAGCCCAAATGCATCTTTCAGCTCATGTGTCAGGTTTCTGCTGGACTTTTTAATATCTGTATAGGAGATGACTTTCAGATACTGTTCATCTGCTTTTTTTTAGGCCTTTCTCTGTCCTCCACTTGTCCACTTTTTTTAAGGACAGTCTGCACACCACGCAGGGATAAACGTGGCTTTTTAAGTGGCCTAACAAACCATCAAAGGAAAGATTCCTCCAAAAATATTCAGGTACAAGAACTGGTATGAAAAGGAGTTAAAAACCAAAAGACGCCCAAAGAAAAACTTTAAAAACCTTCATAAACTCTAGAGAATTATTGTTCAAGACCTTTTTAAGCAATTAAAGAAACTCTGGCTTCTTGAAAGGAAACTATAAAGAAATAAGGGGTAGTTCAGGACTATTCCAGGGGACTGTATATAACATATAACACGGGACAGTGTAATAACACACACATGACTTGAGTAGAAATTCCTTAAGGACATCTGGACTCAAAAACATTTCTGTTAAATTATATCAGTTTCTCTCATATGTTTATGTATTTACTTTTCATCGAACAGATAGCACGCTCACTGTTTTCTGCCTCAGTTTCTCCCTCGCTATGCACGACCTGAGCTACATTTGTTGCTTACAAGTTGAACGTCTTCAAGCACCTTTGACTGTTCTTGCAGCTGCTGCAAAGTTAAGTATCTTTACTTCAGCTAAATGATTAGAAATGATTTCTTTGTCAAGATCTGGACACTTTCCAGACTTTTTAGTTTGTTTTAAATGGATACATCTGAAAAACTGAGCAAGCGAAAAAGCTGCACAGGAACTAGTTGGAAGAAAAGGTGCAAGCAACTGCAGTTTGAGAAACCACAAACCTCCACTACAACATCAAGGTAGACCACATCTTTTGCCATGCTCTTCCTGACTATGAAGCATTTAGACCAGGTCGTATGGAAAACGTACACTGAAAGGCTCACAGCGTACCCCACCCCACCTCAACCCTGCCCTTTATTTGTCAACACTGGAGTAAAATACAGCGCATGTTGTGTGGTGTATTAAGAGTGTGTTAATGTTCCTACCCTGGTCCAAGCTGTGGTCTCCATTCCAGCTTTCAGACACACTGTAACGACCACATACTGCGCGCAAACACACACACACACACACACACACGCGCACACAGAGGAGCGGGTGGGCAAATTAAAAAAACAGAAACAGGATTAGTTGACTGGCGACTGTGGAGATAATAAACAATAATGTTATACAGTAAACTCAGCAATGTCTGTTAAAATACTCTGGAGTCCTACAATTCTGCACACACACACACACACAAATAAACACCACTGGCATCCACATGAGACTCCAAGGGAGTAAAATGATAGGGAGTGTGTGATGCACAAGCGAAAAGAGAAAATAGATGGTCGAATGTGAAGGGGAGACAGGCTGGCTAGACGGGACTAGATTGACTGGAGACTCATAAGGGCTTTGAGGAAGCAGCAACGCTGTGGCGTGCACACAAACACTGTGCAGGTGGAGAAAAAAAAAGCACAAATTTGCACAAAAAAAAAATAAAAAAATAAAAACAAAACAAAAGCAGACACGTACAAATTTCCAGTACGACACTTACTGTGTAGACCATGTTTCCTGCAAACAGGTAGTCGTTTCCCTGACCGTTACTGAAGGGAGAGTCTGTGGAGAGCATGCGAGTGTCAGCAAACTAAACTGATTCCTTGCAGAAGGATGATCTGGGTAGGCTTACTCACCATGCTCTAACATTTTGAGTGGAAACCAAAAGAGAATAATTGAATGAATCAGTGCATTGATGCAGTGTCCCCAGAACACCTGAAAGAAGGAGAAAGACAAGGAAAGAGAGGAGGGAGAGGTGGAGGATAGGGACAGTGGAAAACAAGTCAGTGTTAATTAATGCCAAAACACATAAATGCCCCTAAACTTCTAAACACATAAAAACATACAAAAACAGCAATTCCTCACAAGAGCACACAACTCCCACTGTGTTAGTGCCATCAAAAGTAAGCTCTTGTACACACACAGAGTAGGTTAAGCTGCTGGTGTACCCTGTAAAATGAAAGACTTCCTTATTCTCACATTATGAATCTCATTATGGTTTGCAATGGAAACATCCCAGACTTCATAGCCCCCCCTTGTTTACTCGCCAAAGTCCCAAACAAACAGCTGGCATCACTCATCGAATCGTGAAGAGCCAAAACGACAGATCTAAATGTGCGTGTGTGTCTGCACGCAGACTGTGGACATCTGCGTACGTACTTTGGTGTTGAAGCCCTCGGCGTTCTGGGTTATTCGGTAGAGCTGTGGGAAGCGGAGCATGTTCTGCTGGCTGCACGGCCGGTCAAATATCCCCAGAGTGAACGGAGGCAGCGCTGTAAATATCTGCAGCACACAGAGGTTATACACGTGTAGCCTTTAAAACACTTAATGACAAATACAGTGCCTGCACATAATCTTTATTTATGTCAGACTATGAGCATCAAAACAGCTTCACCTCCGCACACAACACCTGCTTTGTAAGTAAAAGTGCTCTGCATTTTCCCTGAAGTAATTCGTAGTCACCAGAACACATGCATACACTTTTAAACCAAACGCATGCAAGAAAGAGCTGTGAGCAGAAGACAAAGCAGAGTGCTTCTCATAATGAGAGATAAAGTGAACGATAACAATTAATATCCAGCAAGTGGAAAGTGTAACAGTGAAGGAGGGTAAGTGGGGTAATGGAAAATTGTCAGATAGTGAAGGGTGGATACTCACCACGTTGTAGAGGCCAATACACCAGCGCTCAAAGAGGATCTGGCCAGAGAACCCATTCACAAAGGCAAACCAGAGCTGGGACACAAAGAGAGGGATGAGAGGGAATGAGAGGAACAATAGTGGAGGGTAAAACTGCCTTAGGGAGGTACTGACAGTGAAAGCAGCAGGGAGAAAATGACAAAATGAGGTATTTGTGTTAGAAAAACGTCCATTTTAAGACTTAATGATTCAGGTAGCAATAATATTTGTTTGTATATATATATTATAAAAATTCTTGTACAACATTTGAACTTCCTGCGCCTCTAAGAAGCATTAAAACCCCCTCTTAATGCTGGTTTTGTCTGGACCTCAAAATCAATTTCAGCTAATTCACTGAAACACTGTAACTGAATGCGCCTCGGGTAAACCCTCATTAGCTCTTTAATACACACACACACACACAGAAGACAACAGGCAGATCTGTGGACAGATAAAGAAAATGTTTGGGGCCGCTGGTGGGAGTTGTGGCATTCCTGGGGCATACAGTGAAGAATACAGCCTAAGGGTGAGGCCTGATACACAAAAACACACACACACACACACATACACGCATGTGCACACCATCCCCCTATGCTGTCTCCACTAAGTGGACAGAGACAGTCTATGACCTTTGGCCTAAAGAGCTCTGCTGGAAGCCAGCTATGTGAGATAATCATGGAAACACACAAACACACACACAGAGTGTGGTGTGAGCGGGACAGTGGGCTACATGAGGACCTGCACCTGCTGGCATCCTTAATGTCAGACAGAGGGGTAAGAGGGGATGAGGGGTTGGGAGTGAGCACAGCTGTCAAATGCCCCTCATAGCAGCCCCTTCATCACTCACACGCAAACGCAGTCATGTTTCACCTCTGATGACAACAAACTGATTTAAGTTCATTTCCTTAAAGCTTTTACTGTAACAACAACTACAACTTTCCAACCCAAGTCCTCATCATGAAATTTAATGATTTATTAGGATTTTATGTCCCCAAAGGGCCCCCCGTGGTACGGAAGAGGATTAGGGCCACAAAAAAAAAAAAGAATTCTGACTTTTTTCTCAGAATTCTTTTTTTTTTTTCCAGTGGCCCTAATCCTCTTCCGTACCGTGGTCCCGGCTATGTGACTGTGTAAATAGATACGGGTCCCAACTTCATGAGCAATACAAGTACACACACACACAGAGACAACAGTCGACCTTTGGAGCCAAGGTCTCGTCAGTGCTACACAGTTTGTGTGTGTTCGCAAATGCAAGCAAGACAGAAAGCAGACACCAGAAGGGCACCTCGTCCATCACTGTCAGCCGTGTCGACAAACAGCTGCAAAATGTCTCTGTTAATGTAACTGTGTGTGTAAAGGAGACAGGGTGTGGTGGCGACGCTCTTACCTCTATTATGTAGAGGACCACATTCTTGTAGAAACAGTAGAGGATGCACTTTGTGACGCGGTTATAGCTCCACGCCCCGTGAACCAGCAGAAGCTTCTCTAAGTAGGAGAACTACCGAATCAGAGAGGAGACAAACAGAGACATGATCCTTCAATCGGAGGGAAAACAAAAGGCTAAAAAGCAAAAACTTGAGGCAGTAAGGGAGCACAGGGTATGTATCAAGAATGCGACCGGGAACAGGGAAAGCTGAGGCAAGAGGAGGCCTGCTGATAAAGATAAGCAAAGAGACAGACGGGGCAGACAGTGAAAGTGGCAGAATGTGTCTGTGTGAGAGACACAGATACAAAGAAGACTCGAGAGTAACTAGGACACAGAGAGAGATTTTTTTCATCCTTCAAAGGGAACAAGGGATACACATAACAGAGGTTTTATTTACATAAACGAGAGATTTGGGGAATTATATGTAGTAAAGCCTGAATTTATGCAGGTTAAAGTCTCATTGAGATTAAAAAAAACTCTCTCTTAGCAAAGAGGATGGCACTTATTGTAACAGCTAGTAGCATAAACAATCGCAGTACAGTACGAGTGGGTGGACAGAACCAGATCCCGATTATAGGCTACAAAATATCAACACAAAAAAGGTCCAATTTCGAGTGAATATAAGTGCAACCTTTAGAGCAATCACATCAACGATGAAAGCAATTTTCACAATCCTTTAAAACTGAACTACCCTCCATAGTTTCAACTCCTTTTCTTGACAATTTTAAGGAAATAATTAAAAGTATAATAACAGATAACTGTGCCTTCCTTTAGTAGCATTGTTGATGTGATGTTTCTATTATAGCACTACTTTGATACATGAGTTTTGTAAGTTTTTAGGACCACTACATCAACAGTGGGAGTTTTTTTATCCCTGAAAAACTTACCTGAAATGCATGATGAATAAAAAAAAAAGCCTTATGTAGCAAATATGTTACAAATTAAACCTCGTGTATGCAAATCAATGTTTAATTTCATCTTAAAGTTTTTTAAAGATTCAATAAAAAAAAGGGAATAACGTCAGTTATTCATATCCAGAGTTTACAGGGTTAAATAATACGCATACAAGTAGACAATGAAACCCACTCTGAAATGAAAAAAGCAGGAAAAAAAGAGGAATTTCAGCTCATTGGTTTGACTAGGTGTTATAGTAGGACGCAGATGTTTGTGATGAGCAGCATGTTTGGATCGATAACATGATCCTACTCAGATCTGTGTAAGTCAGCTGTCCCCTTAGGGAAGGTTAAAGATCAAGACGAGCTGAACAGTGAGCAGGTCAGCAGTCAGCAAGCCTAACAAGCGCCGCCGTTCGAGTAAAGCCTGTAAACATTTTTATAAGACCCAAGCCGTGCACGTCTGTTTGTCTCCACGCTACGTCTGTGCCCACCTGTGCGATGGAGTAGTCGGAAGAGTTGGTGGCCTGCATGCCCTCGTTGCCGCTGATCCCCACTCCAACGTGAGCCGTCTGAATCATCCCCACGTCGTTCGCGCCGTCGCCGATCGCCAGCGTGATGGCTTTCACGTGTTTCTTCACCATATCCACGATCTCAGACTTCTGCAGCGGAGACACCCTGTAGACACAACAAGAAATAAAAAGACGCAAACGGTTGGGCGATATTAAATGCGTTGGAGGAAATTGGAGGCAGGGCGATGGAAAGATTAAAGTGTGTTTTGAGGAGAAAGCAAAGAAGCGAGCCACTGGGAAAGAAGAATAAAGCCTGGGAAACACAGGTTGGGAAACAGTTGGAAGGGAAGAAGAAAGAGATGGATCAGAGGCTGGCAGAAACACGCACGCACACACACACACACACACACACACACACACTCTGAGGCACACTCAGACATGCACAAGCCCATGTAAGTGCACATTTATATAAACACATCAAAAGCAAGTTACCCCACATCTTATTAACAGCACAGTGAATCATTGTTTCCTAATACCTGTTAAAGTGCAGTAAACAGAGTGCTGCAAAGTGCTGCAAAGTGTGTGTGTGTGTAGGTGTGTGTGTGCGCAGGGAGCTTCCAGCAGTACTCCACCCTCTTGACCTGTATCACTGATCCTCAGTCTACAACCGGTTCTGTCTCCTCAGTGACAAAGGAGACGTGCAGAGATCCGATTACAGACGCCTCCCTCAGGGCCACAGAGAGTAGATAAGTGTCATGCTGCATTTGCTAAAGAGATGGGTATATTTTGTCAAATTTTATGGTGCCGTGTAATTCATCTGCAGCCAAATAGGAAGAAGCCCCATCCAGCGCCGTGGCTAATTTTCCTTCTGTTGTGCTGGATTTCTGTTTGGCTTTAATAAAAAGGTTTAGGATGTGATGTTTTTTTTGTTTAATTTTTACCCCTAGTAATCATTTGTTTTCCCTGCCAGTGAAATAAACTGTCAACGCTTTAATTCAGTGTATTTTGGAAAAAAACAGAAAGCACAAACTAGCATGTGAATCTAACCCGCTGAAGGAGATGAGGATACTTCACTTTCTGACGAAGCTCGGATCTTTTAATGTGTGAAGAAAGATGTTGGGAGATCTTCTTCCAGTCTGCTGTAGCATCGGTGCCAGCAGGATCAACAAACAAGGCTGGGATCATCAGTTTCCAGAATCAGGAGGCCTTTCAGTCAGTGATGGACAGGAGGTCACTGAACAAACTGCTCTCCATCGTGGACAATCCACCTCACCCGCTCCAGGCAGCAGAGCTACTTCTGCCTCAGACTTTATTCAGCACAGCTGCCGAAAGAACGCCTCAGGAAATCATTCCTACAGTTCACTGTGAAACTGTACAATAACTCTTCTTTCTGTGACAGGTGAGCACACCTGTCAGGCATTCGATTTCACACACATATATTTCTGTATTAAACCTTCTTACAGCTGTTTCTCAGATTTATAGCACACATAATATTTATTACTGCAATTTGCACTTTCTCTGTTACAGTCTTGCGCTTCTTTTTTTACTTTAACTTAACATCATTTTATTTGTTTTTTTAATCACCATTCTACATATAAAATGTTGTATTTCTCACAGTATCAGGCTCTTACTATGCCACTGTGTCACTTTTACTTTAACTCCGTTATTGTAGACTGTACTATTCTTATTTTAACCTGCTGCTGTAGCACAGTAATTACCCTTGCAGGGGTCAATAAAGTATTTATGTTATGTGTAGTATGAATATGCGTGAATGACAGATAGAAAAAGGACTTAAATGTAGAAAAAAAGTGGGTTGATGAGGGTGAATGATGCATGTTGTAAAATAAGCTAGATCTATTTATCCATCCATCTATAATAAGCCTAAACATTTCTATTAGAATGTGAGGAAATTTTTAATTTCAGCTTATTTAAAGGGGAATATTCTAAGAAAAACACAAGTAACAGTTCAGTTATGTAAACATATATTCAGCTACTGTTCTGATGAAGGAGGTTTCCAATTTAAAGTCAAAGAAATACAATATGCCTTCGTTCCTGTGGGGTACTGGTTATGCCAGAACTTAATTTTGCAGTGATATATATAAGAGGACTTTCTTTTTTTGGGCCATTTAAGCATTTTAATACTAGAAAGATGGTGTAACGAGGGACAGACCGTGCCTCGCAGGTGGCGAGCTAAGGTGTAGATTGTGTGGGAAAGAAATCCAGCCCCATGCACACACCGTTTACATTTTCAGTGTTTGCATTCTGGACAGACTGAATTTTTCCTTCATCTCTGTTTGCAAAACATACATCGTATGAGGTGTCATTCTTACTGCATGCTGTTCACATGCACGTTACTTAAGTGAGTCTTGTCATTACGACCTGCATGTCGTACGGTGAAAACAAATATGTCTCCAAAGGACGAGACGTGGGAGAGAAGTGATACCCGGGCTGGGATCAAAGCTGCACACGAAGCACTCCCTACAGTACAGGATGAAACAAAAACATTGTGCAGTATCTTAAGACACGACGTTTGTGTTTTTTTATAAAAAACGTGGCACTTTTGTAGCACAGATTCTTCCAATAAATCATTCTCACTGGGAGTTAAAATAGTGGCTTTGAGAGTTATCAGGTAGCAGAAAGTAGCATTACAAGAGATTAGCCCAAATCCAGATATTAAATATTTATGTTACATTTCACTGATTATAGTAATTACCTGAGCCTCCGTGATGCATTAGGTGATGGGAATTTGAGAATCAACACTGGCCTCAAAAGTGTGCCCAATACTTTTCCTAGAAAGAGGAGGAGTCACCCTCACAATGACTGTTTGTATGGCACGAACAGGCCTAACTCCTGGGAGCTCAGCACAAGCAGTGACTCACCACCTCATTCATCAGCGCTGCAGTAATCATATTAGAAAAATGAAGTTATGTCCGGCTGTATGAGCCATCACATGGAAGCAGAGCAAAATATGATGCTTTTATAAGGGCGAAAAAGGGAAAATTAAATTATAGGCGCGTGCACGCACACATCCGGCTGAGGTCTGCAGGTCATAAAGACAGTCTGTCTTCTATGAATATGTAAAGAGCATGTTCCAGTTGAGCTGGAATCATAGAGCCGGGAGGTCTGCTTAGCATGCTTATAGAGCAAAAATCAGACCAGGGTACACACACGCCTCACACCCTCCACCACAGGATATTTGAGGGGGAAACCTCAAAGAGAGCTATTGCTGAATGATGGGATCAGCCTCTGCTCTTTGTTTTTTCCTGTTTCTGCATCCGAAGTGTGTGTGTGTGTCTGTGCGCGCACAAGTCCGCCTTTGCGTCTCTTGGCCTCCAACCGCAAATCTCTCCTCATCGCACTCTCTGTCTCACTCTACCTTTCCCCTAAACACCGCTAACAGTGTCTGCGATTGTGTAAAGTGAAGTCGGGGGGAGATGAAAGGCTCCCAGCGCTCTTCACGGTGGAACTGAGCAGAAAATTAAGCAGCTACAGAGTTCTCCTGTAAACAAACGCGCAGTGAAGTCGAGAACCCAAGCGTATGAGTGCGCTCGGCTCCTCGGGCCCCTGAGACGCGCACGCTTTCCCGCTTGGTGAAACATCGGACACATACAGTAGGTGAGAAACAACTTATCTGACAATCCAGCACTTCAACGTCTAAGCTATGGCTCTGGGTGCAGCACCCTCACCGTAACCTCTCATTAAAGGAGTATTGGTTCTCAGCATAGGACCTCCCAGGGGGACATAAGATAAATGGCATCATGGTAAGATTACAAGAGAACAAAACAGAACAAAGTGAGCTGCGTTTTTTCCTTTGAACTTTCTCTAATCTATGTTGTTTGTGTGATATCCAGGAACCTTGAAATTAGATACAGTTACACAAAAGTTGGCAAACGTACCGTGTTTAAAAAAAAACTAAACAAAACAAAAAAACATAAATATTGATCAGAATCAGTATTTTTTTTTGTAGTTTTTGGATAGATTATAATATATTTTCAGTGCAACTATTTTCAAAGAGAGCTTTTCTTTTTCAAATACGTTTTAAAGCCAAACAAGGATCGTGATGGCCTCAGCAGAAGTGCTTAAACTAATTGCAGTACTGTTCAGTTTAGTCTGTTAACGTTTAACATGTCTTAGTCAGAGGAGGAAGGAGTCGAGAAACTGAACAAGGGAGGGAGAAAGGTAGAGAGAGATGCACATGAGAGGGAAAAAATATAGCAAGTAAAGGATGCAGGAAAGGAAGCTTGAGGCTGTTTGCAAGGCCTGTGAGACCTGTGTCCGGATATGACTTGTAAGTGCAAGGAAGAGTCAATTACGTGCCTTCCGGCTAACACATGCTCACACATGCACGCACACACGCGCACACACACACATGCAGAGAGACAAAAAGACGAGTGGAAACTCTTTTTTTTTTAAACATCACAGCTGCTGCTGAGTGAAACATGCCCAAAAAAGGGAACATGCTGTAAACATTCATTGAACAGACCACATGGAAATATATAACGGTCATGACTAGGTGTGTGTGTGCGTGTGTGTGTGTGTGTGTGTGTGCATGTGTGTGTGTAGGTGCCCATTCCAGGGGTACCGGCAGTAAATGAGTCATTACTTTGACATTTCCAAGCAGCCTAGTGTATTACTTTGCCCATGCTGTGCAACAGGACAGGCTTTTATCGTCCTCATTCATTTGCTGACTGTGGGCGACCGGTAACCTTTGCAAACTGGCACATGTGCAGGTAATGAAGTCTTCCACATGGACACTTTATCCACTCGGCAAGTTAAAAATCCACCTGTGTGAAGTGGATATTTTTCTCAAGTGCTTGTTTATATATTTTTTTTTTTCACAGCTGATTGAATTTGTGAACTTCATCAGAACAAAGGAGCTGTTTGGGCATTTAAAACATCACAGATTAATGTGTCATCACAGCACGCAGCCTAAAAATCACCTGAGGAAGAACAGCTGTGTTCACACAGGTATCGACGCTGGGAACGAAATAAATCTGTGAGCCCGTGTTTTAACATCTCTGGCACCAAGCGTCTGGCCTACTTAAACAGTTTTTCACTCGACCGTGCCCGCGCCAGGCTAGGCCAATCACAGCTGTTTAATATCAGCCGGCTGCAACACGATGATTGACGTCTCTGCACGCTGTAGAGTGTTTACATTTTTCTGTCTGTCTGCTCAGCTGTGGCCAAATGCAGTCAGACTGATTCACATTTCCACACTAGGCAATGCTACGCTAGTTGTGTCCAAGTAGCAAAGATAATGAGGTAGAAGCATTTTCATATTTACTTTCTTTTTTTTTTTTGTTGTTGCTTTTGTGTTTTGATAGTGTACATATTTGACCCCAGCTGAGTAGAGGTGGTGAAAACAAGAAAAACAAAGACTGCAGGTAGACATTTTGCATTAAAGCAAATATAAGTTGGTGGAAAACTTTTCGTTTTTCATTCTCACATTGGGACTTTATGTATCTGTAAAACAGTTTTTACAGAGCGTCGTTGTTTTCCTCACTTTTTGCAAAGTAATTTGTGAACTTTGTCCAAAGTGTTACGGACAAAGCAGTGTTGCAACACATGTTTCAACAGGATTATCAGCGATCGTGCGCTTTTTATGAGAAACCCATATTTCTATGATTTAAACAAAGACAATCTGGCTTTTCTCTTTCCATTTTTTTTATTGTGTGGGCTTTTTCTCTTTGTTACATAAGGCAGTGAAGCGGAGATGTGAGAGAGTGGGGAAAGATACATGGGCCTCAGCTCAGAGTCAAACCCAGGCTGCTGCATTTAGCCGTGTGGCAGATGATTACCTGCTCAACCTGTGATTCTATTTGTAAACTACTTCAGGCATTTATGAATAATTGCAGATAACCTATAATAACTGTGTGTATGTGTATATGCATATGATAAATGAGTTTTCCCTACCGGCAGCAGATGACGGCTTTGCAGGATAACGCTAAATCAAGGAAGGCCTGGCGGAGCTCAAAGGACAGGGCGTATTTTAATGTCTGACCATCGATGATCAACGCCAGCTCATTTTCCTTCTTCAGAGACTCGCCAAGGGAGGAGCAGTGAGCTGTCAGCGTGTCACGAGTAGCCTGCAAGAGGACAAAAGACACAGAAGGGAGGACTGAGTTTGCTATTAAAGTCAGCAACTAACTCACAGTGATTATAAGGATATATCATAGGGATGCAGCTACCCCCCCCCCCCCCCCAACTCTGAACTCACTACTAATCGCCAAACATCTTGAATCTTTATCTGCGCCATACCCAATAATAGCTCTAAATCAGACTTGATCTTATGCGATTTTGCTGCAGAGCTTTCAAACGACCACATTTTCAGGTTTTTACGTATTTGTGGCCTCGCAAAGCAGTAAAAAAAACGTAAAACGCACACATCAAAACACACAGAGACCAATTTGTTGAAAGGTCAAAACCGCTGGCAGTAAATTGAAGACATACGCTGCATGCGCCGGTTGCGCAGCTCGCTTTCATCTGGAGAAACTATTTGCTTCTGTGTACACCAAACAATTAACAATGCCAATATAAAGTTCACAGTTGCTCTAGACTTCATCACTACATTCTGATGGTATGAAGTCCTGGAGGCATTTTCATCATGTAATTAAATTCCAAAGCTTCTCTTCACAAAACAGCAACACACAACCGTGGAAGCAAAAGAGAGACAGAAAGAGAGAGGGAGGCACATAACAAGAGGGGGAAAGGTAAGAAAGACAGATGGGGTAAACTAATGTCGAGACGGGGCGAAATGCATCATTCACATGTACATGTACATGTGTTTGTGTTGATGCCAGCTCGCCTGCAGGCCAGTAGTTTGGGGCAGTTTTGATGGAGCTCCTGATAATAGAGGAACAGGGATTAATAGAGAAAATAAACATCCTACCGGGATGTAATGAATTCCATGTGGAGAGGCAGACATGCTACAAGCCTTCCTCCTCACCACCACACGCACACATCCTAATGTTAAGTGTGCCTTTAGCTTCCAAATAGAAGCTGTCGATTAAACAGTGAGAAACGAATCCATTATCATCCAACAAACAGAGACGGCTAAGACAAATCAGAGTCGCAGCTCTGACTTTGTGGCGACTTCTTTTACTTTCAGGATTTTGCCAGGTGGACTCGGAAAGGCAGAAAGCCGATCAAAATCACTCCAGCGCTAAACAGATGGAGCTCGAATGTTTTATCCATCAAGTGGAGCAAACAGCTCACTAGCTCTACCTGGGGACAGTTTTGGTAGTTGTACATGTGGAATTCAGATTATTCCCATAATAAATGAGGAATGACGTAAAATGAAATGACCTATAACAAGAAGTGTTTGTGGAAACATGAGTAACAGAGCTGAATACATGACAAAAACCCTAGACACAAAAGTGCGCAAACACTCGAAGATTTGGCGCCGGTGAGAATCCGCTCAGGCGCTCGCAGCGTGTTACTGGCAGCCGTCTGACCTCAGAGGATCCTTTGGCTGACAGAGAGACGACCCCTCTGTCCACTGATCAGCATGCGCTAGAGACGACGCAGATAACACACTCCCATATACATGCATGTAACGCAATCATCTGAACAATGCCGCCTCTCTTCTTCTTGCCAAATAGCGATGCACACATGCGTACCCTCGGCACACAAGTGTCCCTCCTCTTCCCAAAAATTCCCTGCTCTTGTTTTCTCAGCCTGAGGCTGTGTGTTTTTCTTTGTATGCCGGAATTCCTGTTTGCATTCACCTTTTTTTTCCCCAAACAGGGGGAAAGGAAAACAAAAACATAATGAAAGGATTAAAGGAGATTATAGGTTGTCTGAGTTCTGAATCTAAAAGGGGGCTTGCGTGTGTGTGTCTGGCTGTGTGTGTGTGTGTTTGTGTGTCTGGCTGTGTGTGTGTGTGCGCATCTTGTTTTTAGGGGAGAAAAACATGTGTATGCATGCATGAGAGTATATGATTGCATGTAGACACATGTACACATGCAGTGCGTGTGTGAGAGATGGAGACTGGACAAAAACCTTTCTCACAGCTCATCACAGCGTGCAGGGTTTTCCATGGCTGTCTTTAGGAAAATACCCTGCATGAGGACAGGAAGTAAACCCCCTCTCAATACTTATAATAAAATAATTTTTTATTATTATTATTACAAAAGCACAACAGTCATTTACTTCTATTTTTTTTAAAAAGTCTACAAAGTCTGTTTCTAATCAACAAATGTGACTATTTACAGTACTGTGGAAAAAAATCTTAAACCACCCCATTTCTTTACGTTTTGTTTCCAAGGATCTGGACTTTCTTGTAATTTTATAAAGTGGTCTTGAGCAACCGCTCTCCAGCCATGTTTTTTTTTTTTTTTTGGACACTGGCTGCTCTTTCACTCATTTTCAGTCCAGTTTTCGTTTGTTTAAGCCACTTAACACTGACCTATGAATCACTCAACCATAAAAAAAAACATCTAACTGAAAGGATGAATCAATATTCTGTCTACACATTACAGCAAAGAATTAGTTTTAAAATAAACTTTATTACTGTCACTAAAACATATCATTTGTTCCGATTTCTTTATGTGAATCTATGAAAAATAACACACTTTGACAGGCATAAAATAGTATTTTTAAACAAACCAGGTGATTCACTGCTCACGGGTCTTGAGAGAGATACAACAGAAAGTGTTTACAACCATCTGTAGGACACAATGAGGACTGTATTTTAGCCAGTGGTGATGGAGATCATATCAAAACTGCTCAAGTTATGAATACAGAAAACTACAATCAGAATTTGATCCACCTGCAATACCATCTGGAAAACATCTGATTTACAACAACTTCATTTTTCAACACGATAATGATCCCGAACACACTGCCAACGCAGTTAAAACACACCTGGATATAAAATACACAGTGCAACACTGTCAGTCATGGACTGGACTCCCAGAACGCAGACCTCAGCATTATTGAAGCAGTGTGGGATCATCTTGACAGAGAGAACAGAACAAAAGGCAGCCAACATCCACAGAGGAGCTTTGAAGGTCCTTTAAGAAACCTTGAGAACTATTCCTGAAGGCTACTTAAAGAAATGACAAGAAGGCTTCCAAAGAGAGTTCAGGCTGTGTTGGACAATAAAGGTAATCACAGCAAATATCGACTTTCAAGCTTGTTAGAATTGTACAACCTCTATTTTTGCCTTATATGCTGTATTTCTATGTATGTTTGCATATGTTTCAATAAATCACTGCACGTCTCTCCTATTTCCTCTTCCTGAGCTACCCCTCAAAACTTTTGCTCAGTTCTGTATGTTTATTAGATATAAATTGCACTGATTTCTGCTTAATCAGATATCACTATCAGACTCACTGCCTTTACTGTACATAGGGATCATGCTTACCGCTGTGCTTAATCGAACCCAAAGGCCCATTCTGAGCCAGGAGCGGACAGCCACAATGCAAAGTAAACCACCAACCAATGGCGTCTTGTAGAATGGTTTGTGGGTTTGATTTTGGAGGATTTCCTCAACATGACACGCTCAAATGTGTGTGGTGCCGTAGCTGATATTTTTCACTGCTTTAACCAGATTAAGTATCAGATCATGAAGGTGGGAGGGATTGAAGACAGGTGGGGTCATAAGCATTACTAGTACAGCACATTGACTTGTCACAGCAGGTTTAGCCAACACTTCACTGGCAGTTAAAACAGGAGATAATGAGCAGACAGGTCCGGCAGAGAGTTGTAGTTTAAAAAGGCAACTAAGTGACAGTAGTTAACTCATAAAGCTAAAAAGCATCTGTTTCCAGAACAGAAAGCTAAAATAAAAATGGTTTCCCCCTGACTAAACATTGTCGTAACACAAAAAGGCCTCACACGGATCCATAACAATCTTTTAACACTTTCTCAAAGGAAAGAAAAAATTCTGGAGGAAAAACAATGCGTTATGTTGTAGTTTCTCTCTTTCTCACGCTAAAATGTTCTATCTTTGGAGACCATAGAGGAAAAAAAGTGAAATTCTTTGATTGCACCACTTGCAATATGACAGATCTCATTAGCAAGTATTTTAGATTCCAAACTAAATGTTTATTTTTCATATGCATCTGGTCTGGAAGAAACCAGACTCTCTCTAACCCTTAAGCACACACACTCTGCACACCATGTTCGCAGGCGCTCTGTGTGGAATTTTATCAGGTTTATATTTGGATCCCAAAATGAGCAGGATCACAGAGGCGGTTTGAGATATCGCAGGTCGCCTTCCCTTATTACACACTTCACCACAGAGTGCACACGCAGAAACAAACGTGCACGTCTCTCCCTTTATATAAATGAACGCAAGGAGGACGGTTGAAATTTTGATTCATTCCAGGCCACCTACTCCAAAGATGGCGTAATCTCCCGCCCAGTCATGATAAATGTCCTTCGAGTGTAAGATATACAAAAAAAAAGGCAACTAAAGAGAAACAAATTTTAAAAAAATAAAATACAAAGAAAGAAGGAAAGACAGAAGGCAAGGAGTGTGAAGGAGACGCAGGGGAAATCTAAAACACAGAGAGAGCCGCTGAGCGAAAAGAAGGCGGAGAAGGATGTGCTCGTTTTTGCAGTGCAGTCTGTCACCGGTAAGATTTAATACACCGTTTAATTATCATACTGTGCATCTGTGCAAACATCCACATCCTCTACTGCCGGAGCTGGAAACACACACACACGGGAACACATGTTGGGCTTTAACAAAAGGCGCCTGCTGTTTAAAAACTACTACAGATTTAAAAAAAAAAAAAATGTCGAAACGAAAGAGAATGCATGTTGAGGCACAACAAAATGTGCGTGTGTGCATTTCCACGCGTGCGTAAAAAATGATTAATGAGCAGAAGACAGGCGTTGTTTGTTTAGGAGTTGTACTGCGGGCAGTGTGACGAGGGCCTGGGGATTGTGGGAAAGCTGGATGAAATTTATGTTCAGGGCTAACAAGGTGATGAGGGCAACATGTGCCACTGCTTCTTGGGTAGACTGTGCAAAGTATGTGTGCGTTTTTTGTGTGTGGATTCAAAGTCAGATGTACGGAGGTAATAGGAACGAGACTTTCCGTTTGTGTGTGTCTTCTCTAATGGCTGCACAGAAACAGCCATGGCAAAGATCTGTGTCAGTCTGTGTGTGGCATGTGATTTTAAGGTGACAGATGGCACTTGTCACAGCTTCGGTGCTCACAAACCGTTTACCCAGGAGGCATTGCTCATAGGGTTTGTTTAGATGAGGAGAAGCACCAAAAGGAGATCGCGTTACCACTCACTCATCGCCCTCACGTGGCTCAAGCCAAACTCCTCGCCCCCTCTTCTGTTCTTTTTCTAAGTCTCCTCCTCCAGTCGCTTCCAGATCGTCTACATCATACATAAAGTACAATAAACACACTCTCATGTTTGCGCAAAGATGGACACATATTTTGCTCTTCTTGACTCTCTGTCTAAAACACACACACACACACACATATATATTTGCTGTTACAAAATCACACAAGGTGTGTGGTCAAATCCTGTGCGAAGAGAGAGTGCTGACAGATGTGGAGGCAGCAGCGCAAAGGAGAGACGAAACAGAGAACGGGCTCGGCGGGGAAGGAGAGGAGAGGAGAGGGTGTCGCATCTGCTCGCCTAGATCAAAGATCGGCACTCCCACGGATAAGAGTGGGTGTGAAAGTCGTGAGAAATTAAAAAAAAAAAAGAGAGAACAAGGTGTCAGCCTTTTAAGGAGCAGCTTCTGCATTCACTCATGTACAGGTTGCACTTTTGAGTTATTTTAAGTGTCAGAGAAGTGTGGCCGAAGACGGCGGCGCTTTCATCTCCATCGTTCACGACCAGAGCTGGATAAGCAGGGATGACCGACACCAGCACATGCACTCGCATGTTTCTTCTCTTGCAAACATGTGAAGATTAATGACATGTTTACGGTATGAGTAAACTGTGATGACAAAGGGATGTCATCCCGTGTTGTTTTCTTTTTGTTGCGTTGCATCTACAACCACCGCCACCGCGAAGGCATATTTTGAAACACTACATCAGCCAGCTGTGACTTTTTCCTGCCTATGTGTGGAAGTTGCATTTTTGATCTGCAGCCAAATTAAATGTGTTTGTTCAACCAACAAACAAGCCCATCTGATTCACAACTGTATCTTTTTTTCTTTTTTTTTAACTCAGAATTATGTCCTGACCCTGATGCACAAGAAAGTTGGAACAAACTACAGAAGAGCCTCCCCAGAGTTGGTGAACACTTAAAATCTTGCTCAAGGACACATCAGCAGGGTGGATTGTCCCTGGTAAAGTGAACAGAGGCCAAACTTTGGAGCTGAAAGATTGATTCCCTGCTAAGTTGTTTTAAGTTGCTATGAAAAGAAAAACCTAAAACGACTTTACATTAAATCATATTAAGGATTACTTCCTGAATGTTTCAGGTTTTTGAAAAAGATCCAGTGGCTGTTTACGTGTTATAGAGCTTTTCTCTTTAGTTTTAGCTGTGATTTGATTTGATTTAATTCTCATTTATAGAAACATTTGACTTCTGTATGAATACAAAGTTTTCTTTTCTGACCTACTGTCCTATATAAAATGAACCTTTATCTTAGATGTTACTGAGCCTACCTCGGCCTATTGCTTATTTGTCTAGAGCAATTTCAAAGGAAGTTGGGCTTAAAATTCCACTGAAAATCAGTCTCAACAGATCTTGCAGAGTGCCAAAAGGTTGATTTTGTTTATCTGGACGTAGTGTTTTCAGTGGGAGAAAAGTTTCGTCACTCATCCAAGTGACTTCTTCAGTTTCAGCTGACTGCAGGTTCCCCCAACCTTATAAACAGTACACTTGCACAGTGACTGAAACCAGCACCACCGAATGAACAATGCACTGTGAGGTCAGTTTCTTGATTATTAAAATGTAAATTGTCTTACATAGTGATGAATCCAAATTTAAAGTTTTTTGGTTCGAATCCTGGTTCTGCCGGAGGTTTCTTCCTGTCACCAAAGTGCTTGCTCATAGGGGGTCATATGATTGTTGGGTTTTCTCTGTATGTACTATTGTACAATATAAAGCGCCTTGAGGCGACTGTTGTTGTGATCTGGCGCTATATAAATAAAATTGAATTGAATTGAATTGAATTGAATCATTGTCAGTATGTAGTCGTAGATTGGCCTCCCCAGAGCAGAGACCTCAGCATTAATAAAGCAGTATGGCATCATCTTGACAGAAAACAGAACAAAACGCAGCCATGAATGCCTGGAGAACTATTCCTGAAGACTACGTAAAGCACTTACAGTGTAACAGAGTTCACACTGTGTTGAAGAATTACGGTGGTCATACCAAATATTGACTTTTAAGCTTGTTGGAACTGTTTTTGCCTTCATATACTGTATTTCCATATATAAATGCACATGCTTTAAGAAATCGCTGGACTAATTTCCAATGTTCCTAGCCCAGTCCATTATTAGAATGAGTATTAAATTTAAATAAAAAAACTTTTAATAATTACATTTAGTCCAAGTGAAAGTTCAGTCCTCTGAGATGGACTGCCAGAAACCTATCAGCCTTGAAACTGTACACGATCAGCATGGGAGACATTCTGCTAAGATTTATTTTACAAACCGGTTTAGGATTGATCCACTTACAGCACTAAGATTAGCTTTCAGCCTTGTGTCCTAATAAGCAATTCCCAGTGCAGAGTACCCTTATTACCTTAACGTTAAATGCTTACCCTATCGAATTTAATTGATTTAACATCTAAGTGGCCTGCATGTTATCTCACCAGCAGTTCCCAAAATCTAAGAGCTTTCAGACATTACTTAAGTTTACCAGTCAGACCTTTAGCATAATGCAAGAATCCAAAACAATTAAAAGTGCACAGCTTTACACTTAAATTCATAATCATCACCAACAATAAAATCCATTCAGACCAGTAAACCATATTATAGAGGGATCATGCTGGAGACAAATCCAATTACTCTACAGCCTCACAGTGCAGGAAACACACCATCTACACACTGACTTATATGAGGCTAGAAAATTACGAATGTAAACACAGAGATCTCTTTATGAATGTTTACCATACACTACACACCTATAAACAAATAAACTAACACAAGGGCACACACACAGTGCTTAAAAATGACATTTACGAGTCATAATCTCCCATGTCTTCCATAAAAACAAACCGAGTAACTTTGATTATATTTGTGCAAGCGCGCACGTGGGAGTCAGGGAGACTGTCTGAAAAACAGCGACACATGACAGCAATCAAGCCATTTAGGTGAGGTAGTCGCACAAGGAAGCTGAATGCAAAGAACACATAACTGGGGTTAGAAAATCTAATCAAGAGTAAAGGAATGTCTCAGATCTCATTCAAAATAGCAACAGGATCATAAAGTGACTGAACACATCTGCTTTTTTCATTCTTCTAGGACTTAGCTTGAAATAGGAAATGATTAAAAAGACGGAGAGACCACTGTAAGAGCACTGAAAGCGCTGTATGTGAATGCTTATGGAGGAGACCGAGGGGCAAAGAAGTGATAGTGCAGTATTCCTCTCTTTTCATCCCTTTCTCCAAATAGGACACCAGAGACTTTAATTACCTGCACCTGTGAACACACAAAGAGCCCCACCCACCAATCTTGGCTGCAGACCACACCCTCGTTCCCACGGTAACCTTGTTAAGACCCCCAATCACACAGCACTCTCTCCTAAAACTCAAGAAAAAGTCTCAACACTACACAAAGTATCTGCAGGCGCAAAGGAGAAGGCCGGCCTACTCACGTCCAGCGAGTCCTCATTGACGATGATGAGGGACATGCCGTGTGTCACCAGGCGACAGGAGTAACCTGAGAAACAGAAACAGAGAAGTGGAAGGTAGGGGGGGGATGGGAAAGAGATTAGGTTTTCTCAAACCCAAAACACAGGTGAAAAACACACACACACACACACACACCAATCTGACTCCCCTCCACCAGCCTGTGACCAGCCTTATTTCCCTGCAGTAAATCAGGAAATCACCGCACATACAAACTTTGACAAGATGATCTGCGCCATCTCTGAGGGTGCTCCTGCTTTTAAACTAGGAGCGACAAGTGTCCGCTCAGATTTTCCTTTTCCTATCCTTGTTTTTTTGGACGTCTGCCATCAACTTCCTCCGCGGCTGCCAAGACACTAAACTCACTCATGTCACCGCAGTCCCCCAGACGGTGGCTACGCTGGTCGCTGGCACTTTCCACTTAGAGAATGGAGGCATCCCAGGCATCTCACAGCCCACATAATGCCTGCTATTCTTCCAGCCATGATTTCATTAACTCCACAATACGGACAGTTTGCTGCGCTGCTGCACATGAAACTGCAGCAGCAAGTTTACTTGCTAAAAATGAAATTCCACCTCACATTGTTATTTAAGCATCGCTCACCTATATTGATGGCAGTCTCCTGCTTGTCTCCTGTGAGGACCCAGATCTTGATATCAGCCCTCATCAGAGTGGCAATTGTTTCTGGCACGCCAGCCTGGAGACGGTCCTCAATGGCTGTGGCACCCAACAGCATTAAGTTCTGTTATTGGAGCAGAGGAGTGTAAAAGGGGGGCAGACAAACTTTGTTCAAAAGAAATAAAGTTAGACTAAAAGAGAGGGAACAAAACATAGTACAGAATACTTAACGAGGTTTAAAAGACAATCATATTTAGGCCAGAAACAGACATCACCAGTGTGTATGTGAGGGCTCTTTCTCTCCAGACGGCATCATCCACATCTAATTTGAGGACGAGAGCGATGCCAGCGGGTTTGCTTCAGCTTTCTTTGGATTTCTGTACCAACTCAGTTTCTCCATGCCAAGACGTAACCCCCCCCCACATCTTTAATTTGTTCAGCATTTATATGCACGTGTACCCTCATTAGACACACTTGGACACACACAAACAGACGCACAGACACACAAGTTAACACTAATGTGTTGTTGACTCCAGTTTTATGGGGCTTTTGGCATGCTGGTGCAGGTAATTACCTTTGTGGTCTCCCAGTCAAACCTAACCCCCTACTCTTGCTTCCTCTTTCTTTTTTCTTTTCTTTTTTTATTTCTTCACTTTTCTCACCTTGCCCCCTCCTCTAAAATTTTGGTTTTACCCACCAAACAATTCATCGTTCCACCGTAATCCCTGTATCCTCTCATTTATCTTTTTTTTTTTTTTAACTAAGACAGTAATTTAGTTTTATTATGTTCTACCTTTGAGCACAGACTAGCCTTTAAATCATGATGAATTAATGCCTTAAAAGTTAAAGTTAACTGTGTTTTCCGATTTTAAAAAACATAATGAATACCTAAAGAAATCAGACCATCTTTAGTCCCAAGCGTGGCCCTAAATGGAGCCCATCTGCCACCTGCTGGCCACAAAGCAGCATGTCGTTCTCTGTATGAGTGAATCATCACACTGTATACTTATCAGATCAATACTTCAATATCTCCTCAATCTGTTGGTATTGTTACACAGTTTTTCAGCCTTTTAGCCATGGTACAACGAAATGGATCAAAGCCTCGTTCAAACAAGCAACACTTCAAGCACTGTGTCATACAGACTAGCGTGCCTCACTCTCCTCACGTCATATACCAAACATGCTTTCCCAAATTAGCAGTCTATTTACGCTGCAAAATGTGTCATCTCTCCCTATGACATGTCAGCACCACTGCTGCTGCCCTGCATCGCTGCCTGCTGTTTTGACCACTCCACCACGGCAACATCCATCTGTAGGCTCTGAGCGGGTGGGGGTGGGGGGGATTGCTCATCAGTCTACAGTTTTACATGTAGCATATTTGTGGGGAGTGATAACCACAACCAGGCTCACCAATCACACACAAAAATACCTTGGAAATGCAGCGGGGGTGAATAACTTTCAAACTGAGAGCCAGCTGTGGTCTGAAGTTTACACACTCATCGTGGGCATGAATGTCGTGATACTCTGGGGGTTTTAATGACTTATGAGAACTGTTCTTTTTCCAGGGTGGACTGGCTGTACACCAGACATCTTTTATGACTGGGTGTATAACATTTTCTCAGATCCCCACAAGGTCAGAAGTATACACACACTAACCTAAATCTTTGAAGACGTGGTGCTGAAGGTTCAGCACTGTCTTTTAACTTGACGAGACCAAGGCCCATTAACTTCTCATTAGTAATCATGATTGACTGCAACTGGTAGTTTCTCTTTGGCAACATAAAAAGA
>VUQR01004898.1:65672-79125 GCA_015108515.1 Hemichromis elongatus
AACACCCTCGCCCCCCCCCCCCCCCCCAAAAAAAACCCCCTAATGTACTGATCCTGCACCTTATTATAATTATATATGAAGGGCAAGGGCGACTTTTTAAAAAAAATCCCTCTGACTTTAATAGAAAAAGAAAAAAAAAATTTCTAAGGCAGCAAACCCAAAAATTGCCAAAACGCTACTTCAGCGCAGACATTAATGAGTCTGAAGGGCGGCTGAATCAAATTCCTGCACCTGTGGTGTCACTGCGCAACAATGGGGCTTGATTTCTGCTGTAGACGCCTGTCATCCACATAACGAGGGCTCAAATTTGATTTGACTTGACCTGCTGGAGAAAGACTGTGCACAGCTGGAATCAGTTAATGGGCATGTCTGCTAAGAACATTCACAACCCTGCAGAAATGACAAACAAGACTGGAAGGAAAAAGCTTTGTGTGAGCAGGGTATACACTCGCTCGGTTCAATGAACTGAAAACCACCAGTGAAAATGCAACTATTCAACAAAAAAGGCGAGCCTGTTTGAAATACTAGACAAATTAATCCCCTGAAGAACAATTAGATGCGCTTGTTATCTGATCATAAAACATGACTACTAATTGGATAAGCATGTCTTGCCTGTCAAGGATCCAAAGTACACATAAGACAGTCTTTTGAACAAATAAAGGGTAGGTGTGAGAAAAGGTGGAATAAGTCCACATTAAAAGCTCTAACAGACATAATCCAGATGTACTAACTGTTATTTTTTATCATCTCATTAGGGTTGCTGCTCATGCTTTGAAGTATTTCATTCCCAAGTGTTTACTTTTTGTTTCTTTCCCACACTTTTCTACAACTTAGCTAAAAAATATACATTGAGTACAGTGAGAGAAGTTTGTATTTTATTATACTTCTTCCAACATAATTTGACATGCCTCGCGGCAATGAAACACGCTAATCGGTAAAAGAGAAAGAAAAAGAAGGAGAAAGACAAAACACAGGAGAGATAAGTCAGAGCACAAGAGTCGAAAAAAATGTGACAATACCTGTTTCCAGATAACTGTCTGCCAGGCTCCGCTCCGCAGCACTGAGAGACAAGGACAACACAGCCATCAGTCAGCCTATAGAGCAGCTCTCATGCAGTATTCATAGCCACTAAACTTTTGTCTGGGGCACGGCGGCCTGCGCTATAATGACTGATAGACAACAGCCATTCACCCTGACATGAAAGGAAAACAAAGGCCACGCAAATACACACACGAGCACTCTCATGAAAAAAAAAAGAAAGCACATTAACCACCACACGAGTGATACCTGTTGTCTTCTTCTTGTTGACCGTGTTGTCTGCTTTGTGCCTTTTCTGTGGCGAGATGAACGAAGGTTAAGTTAACCCCACGATGCCTCACTTTTCCACTTCATAAATGAGTTAAAAGTTGGCTTCTACCCACGCTAAGGTGATACTCACATAGTCCTCTATGATCTCTTTGATCCCGGCCACAGTGAGGATGAAGATGAGCGGGACCAGCGTGGTGTAGCGACCGGTCGGTGACACATCAGGGATTTGCTAAAAAGAAAGACAGAAATTGATGCTGATAGAGCTGATGTTGACAATGATTGCAAAGAGGAGAAATGCCATTTGATAACACCATATTTCCCGTAAAGGTGGTCTTTTGCCCACTCTGACATGGGATGAAATAGACTTTGCAGGACGGAGCATTTAAAGGCTGGGTTCAGTGCAGAAATCAAACAAACAGCTCGCTGAGCAAACAGCGCTGGCAGCTGCTGTTGAGCGTGGGGTTTACCTGCATGAGTGCGATGAACAGGAAGAAGGCATTGGCAGCACGTCTGATCTGCTCGTACAGAAAGCGGGGCAGAAAGGTGAGAATCCCATACTTGGTGGTGCTGTAGAAGAGAACAGTGAAAAGAAAAAGAAAAAAAAAGAGAAAGAGAGTTTAGATGTTGTTTACGTTTTAACAGATGCCGGAAAAGTCACATAAAGCTTTAACGACGGTGGAACTTCATGCATAAATTGTGAGCTAATGATTTTTTTTTCTCACTCAGGGACTGCTTGAGGAGCATTACCTTAAAGGCTGAATAACAAAGAAGTCCATTTGGGTTTTAATATTGCAGCACTTGAAAATCTATTACAAACACTAAATTGTGCGGAGAGAGCGCAAAAAAAGAGCCATTACATCCTGCAAACACACAACCCTCCCTATAAATAGGCCAAAATCGTTTAATCCCAACTAAATTTAGACCCCAAAACAGCGCAAAGAAGCCTTGGCAACCTTTTTCTCAGTCATCTGTATTGATCAGATGGCTGTATCGATTAGAGTTGTTATAGCCAGGAGCTACAGTAAGAGCTTTTAGACGAGCTAAAAATAAGAAGTCAACCTTCAAGTCAAGGCCTGCCGTGTTTTTGTTTTGCTTTGCTTTGTTTTTTTCCCCCGTGCAGCCTGAGTGAACGGTAAGAGCCTCCGCTTCCGACTGCATAATGGACAGTGTGCGTTAGCGTGTGTGAGTGCATAGATTGTATGCAGCAAATGGCAAAACACACTCCTCTATCGCAGTTCAGAATCTCCTTGGAGATGAACCGAAAACTGCTTTCGCCATCTGCCTTACACTCAGACACAGAACGATAAAGGCCGGGATGTTACACACACACACACTAAAAAAAAACAGAAGCCCAACGGATGCTTTTCAGTCACACTGTTACACACTATCCACCGGGTACAGCCACACTAATGCATTTTTGTGTAACTTTTGTAGTCTTTTGCAACTTCTAAAACGCTCAAAAGGGCAGTAAAGACCTTTGGAAATCCTGTTTATCCAGTTTTAACTTCAACAAAATTAAAACTGCGTCAAAGTTTGGACAGACAGAAATGGAGAATTTTTTGGATCCATTCTATGATGCAGACATCTACGGTCGCTTTTTAATTTGGTTCTACTCATTACCATAATTAACTCAAAACATATCTAGCTAAGCCCACGTGTGACTCTTGTCATGTGTGTTCTCCTTTTTCCACTGCCCTACGTTCCTTCGGCTATGGATAATGCCCCCCAGTAGAAAAAAAAATGTCGCCATGCTTGCGTTGCAATTACTTTTTCCTCCTGCTGCCATGACTACCATATACTCGCTTGCTACTCTCAGTAATAGCACCACCTGATCGTCGATCCAAGTAAAGAAGTCTCGTTGGCACTCTAGTTCTTCTCCTGCAGTTTTGTGTACAAGCAACCAACTGTCTGCTTTCTGTTTGCACTGTGACTCACATGCCCAGTGTACGTGACTGTTTCTGAACCTGCGCTAACACAACTTTCATTTTATAATATGCAAACCTATTTGCGTGGCATATTCAGAACTTGAGTCTAACCCAGATGCTCTGGTTATGTCAGAGTCGGTGGCACTACACTGATGATCGAGCAGATAAGGCAGCCTCAAACTAATCACAGACAAGTGATACCGGACGCAACAAAGAGCAACACCCCGGCTTCCAGTGCTTTAGCAAAAAAAACAGCCCAAAACCTCTGCCGATGTTATTTTTTTATAGCATAAATGTCCGACTTGCTGGTGGGGTTAACAGCTGTCAGCTGCAGGGGTGATGCTCTCCTGCAGTTGTGTGGCTTTGACATGTTTTTATAAAAAACAGACTAAGTTCTTTATGCATTAAGAACAGGGCCAAGGTCGGAGAACAGCCATCGATATAATGGGGAGAACATGAGTTATGAACATGTTACTTAGCTCTAAATGGCAATGTGATATGAAAACAACAGCACCTACATTAAAAAAATGGAAGCGATGGATCTGGGAAATTGGAGAAGAGGTGAGTTGAGTATACAGATAAAAGCTACAAGGCTTTAATCTCCGCCCCCGTAAAAAAAAAAAAAATCAATAGTGCTATTGAACTTTTAAAACACAAACTGAAGATTTACAGGAACATGGAGACATCAAAGGCCATGCCTCTGGAGCCAGAGTGCTCCCGCCTCTCCAATCAGCATGCAGTGGGGGCAACACGCCATGCATGATCCAATCAGAGGAGCAAAGGAGCAACCACCTTAATCTTCTTTGTAGAGCTGAATTAGGCTCTTTTTAAAAGTGGAGCTGAATCTCCCGACAACGTCGGCAAGCCCACTGAATGCTCGCTAAGCAGCAACAAGCCTTTCGCTCACAAACCGTGAACCCCGCTCTCCTCATGGCACCAACATGCAAACAGCAACAAGAGCCAAACCACAGTGGCGTCTGCCTGAATCAAACTTGACTGAGTTTCTATTTATTACCACAGCTGAGCCCATAAAGTATTCGAAAGACAGCTGGGACAATAAGACATTGATAAAAAAGACTGTGTGTGGCAGCACATGCTGTTTGGCTCTGCCCGTGAACCTTCCTTACGACAGATGTGTTGGCTGCAGAAGCACCGGGGACAACCAAAACACAACAGGACATTAGGTGAATCTTTGTAGTCCCCACAGCTAAGATCTTTGACTGAGTCATGAGAGATAAGCGTGGACAGCTTTGATCCTCAGTAAAATCCAGGAACAATCAGCACAAGCACAGTAGACACTGTGACAACAGTGGGAAAGAAGAAGACACCTTCTTCTAATTTTTCTTTCTAACATGTAACTTTATTTTAATTAACATCCAAAATTATTCATAAGGACGTATACTGATTAAATCTTTTTCCACTGAGATCCTCTTGTGTCCTTTAGGCAGTGGACATATGTTCAGCCTTTAGGACTGCTGCAGAGATACATACAAGCTTTTAACAGGTGAATTATTAAACTGGCTTGTCAATTGTTGTCTAACCCCAATAGAATTCTAAAAAAGTAAAAGATTCAGTGTGATTTCATCAAAACTAAAACAAAGAGAGCTTTTACGAGAGGACAATAAACTAAGTCTCACGGGTCCAAAGTCTACTCTGCAGAAGAAAAGAGCACGCTTCACCCTGACAATGTTGGTCTAAAGCCCCTGTGACCCAATGGTGTCCTTTAGCAAGACACCAGATATCTACAATCTGGCCGTGTGCTTTGGCTTGAAATGGTACATGCAAAAAATAAATAAACAATAAAATCAAATAAAATTGGAGGCGTACTAAAGATGGGTCATAAATAATAATACAATAAGCACAAACTAACAATTAAAAATCTACACAAAAGTCAGCCTAACTTCCAGCGGTCAGACCTAGTTTGGAGGTGTGCAACGGTTTAGGTGCTTTTTTACAGCAAAAAAAAAAAAAAAATGTCTTCAAATATTCAGGGTAAAATCCTCCTTTCTGTCTCTCTTTCTGCTGACAGCTCATCAGGAAGGGCAGTCCTCTACTCCTCTATATTAAAAACAATCAGTGCGTAAAACCACAGGGCACGCAAGGCATGCATTGTAGCAAAAGTTAAAAGCTCGGGAGTGACGCCTACCTGACATGGTTGTCACAGAACTTGGTATTCTGAGGCCGGTTGAGGAGCACCGTCCGCGCCGTGGCGTCTACGGGATCAGCATGGGAAGTGGTCCCGGACATCTCATCATCTGCCTTGCGGTAACCGGCGGACGAGCAAGCAGGTCCTGCACCGTTGGATTGATGGGAGAGAGGCGAGGCTGAGTGAGTGCGAATGAGAGGCAGAGAGAGAGAGAGGGAGCGATAGGGAGGGGAGGGAGAGCAAGAGAGAGACACAGAAACACAGACTGGAGACGTGGTTTAGGTTCAAAAGCGAGGGCGCCTAATTAGTACTAGAGGCTACTGTATGCTGATGTATGCTGAAGCCGGCGGGGTCGATTCAATGACGTTTCCCGTTATAAACACCCCCCTCTTGTCTTTCAGGTACCGTCAATGCACACACGCGCGTTTCCCGACGCCCACGGGACCCCCCGCGTATAATGGATGTGCTGATGGATGCACAATGGCGAACAAACACACCGGGTCGGTTTGTTTTTTTTGTTTTTTTTAATCAGCTCTTCAACTTGTTCACATGTATAAAGAGAAACCTCCTCGCGAATCCCGACTATCAAAGGTACAAATTATCCAAAAAAGAAAAAAAAAAAAGTGGCAGAGGAGGATGCACCACGCTTTTCATCCTGCAGACTCGCTGCTTCCCCGCCCGTCCGCCCGCCCTCCCGGCTTTGTCGTCTCCAACCATTTTAAAGCGTCGTGATCTACGCTCATTCACCCCCGCATGAACTCCGGGAGCCGGGCAGTTTTTCATCGCCAAGCGCGCGCATTAACGCGGACCAAGTGCGGTTCTGTGGAGCCGATAGGGGACTGACGCACACGCTAACAAGTCGGGACGCCACAGTTTACTCAGCTGGAACAACGGCGAACCTGGGCGAGGACAGATGCAGCAGCACGCTCGTCCTCCCCCTGCCCTCCTTCGGCTCTGCTGAAGGGGGAACTCCCGGCTCTGGTGATGAACGATACTGGCCCGAGAAGCTCCGCCGCCGTGTCATCTGGCCACCTGCCGCCTCTTGAAGCCTTTATCCGTCTCTTTTCTGGGCGATCTCCTCCCTCCGGTGTGGTATCGAGCCGCTCGCTGTTACCAGCTCAGACAAGGAGAGGAAGCCATATGGAGCTCCTTCGGTGCTGCGGAGGGGCAAAGCCGGGGTTTCGTCTTTAAAGGGCCAGAAGCCTGATATCGCCTTAAGGTCTAGTGGCACTTTACCAGATGGGTCAAATAACATCCGTGAAGCTGGAGCTATCCATCAGATCACTTCGTGTTGCTTCCATCCACTGTGATGCCTCTGCAACAGCAGCAGTCACTTCCGGCAGGTTGTATAGACTGTATAGTCGTTTGTGTTCCTGCATGTTCAGAATTGCTATGTATAATAGGCCAAATGCAGGCACTCATGTCATTTTAATACTATTCCCAAAAAGCTTTTGCAAATATAACGCAAAATGAAATCAAATGCATCACAAAGCTCTGAGTTTGTTGGGATCTGTTCACTCCCTATCAGGGAATCTGTAAGTGAAAACAACAGCAGGCTAATTGTAAGATTAAATTTCCACGGTCCTGAAACTCTATTTCTGCAGCACTACCAAACCCCAACGATAGACGTGTCATCCTCTCCCCTCATCAATAACCAAATAGTTTTATACCATTAGATTCCACTCAAGCTTGCGGCTCTAAAGTAGACAATAAACTGTAAAATTACCCAGAGGTAAGCCAGCCAGGCTTACTTTGGCACATCAGACTTTTTCCACTGAAAGAGAGATGAGGTTACATGTGCTTACAGGAAACGGCTACACATGTTTAATATTTTACCAGGCAGTTATGTGAACGCAATATATTTCCGTTGTTTTATATTTGTTAGAGCTTTTCGTGTTTTTTCTGCTTTTTACCTCAAAGCTGCTCGACATTTCAAAAGTTTACGCACTCCAGCTGCTCCACACAAGCCCGCAACATGTCCGCATATGACACAGAGCAAGGGTCAAAGTCTAACCAAGCCCACAGACAATGAGCAGCCTCTTATCTCTATATCTCCATTAGCTATTACCTCTGGACCATAAAGAGATTGAAATTCCAATCACAGCTCAGCTCTCCACAGTGCAAATAGCAACGAGGTCAACCGAGATATTAAAGAGCTGCGAGAAAGTGATCAAGGAACATTCAAAGATCAAGGTAATCCTAGCCAACTATAATGCCACTGAGTGCCTCTGTTGTTATATTTTTTCAGCCTTTTTTGGTCATTTCTCTACTGGCAGACATTTTTATTGAACAAACCTCATCCTTCCACTCCACTTTTTAAACCCCTGCAGGCACCTTTCCAAGGAGATCAATAATAGCTCAACCCACTTGAGCTATAATTCATTTCTGAGGAGATTAATGCCTCAGTAATTCATCTCTAATGGAGCAGAAATGCCACCACCTCCGTAACTCATTACCGAACAGGCCGGCGATGACTCAGCAGCAAACCCCAGGCAGAGAGCAGCCAGGTCAATTACACGTGAAGCGCCCAAGACAGAGACACAGGTAGCACAGGTCTGATGACCTGCAGCCACAACAGGTAAGACTAGACTGATCCCAACTCAACTAACAAGCTGATCTCTTACTCTGCTTGCAGGATGCTATCAGCCACCCATTCTCTTGGTGAGTCTTAAACAAAAACACGTCTCCTTTCCTCAGAGCAATCATACGCTCTGAGGAAAAAGTACATCCATTATGTAACGGTGCTTGATAATCTTTTACGCACCTCTCTGCTGGAAATGCATGTGTCACGAGAAGGTGATTAAGCCAAACACATTTAGAAAAGCAAGCAGACAAAATATGACGTTTCAGTATTTGTAAATGGCCTCAGATGGGAAATCGAAGCATATTATTCATCATAAGCTTCATATTAATACACAGTGTTAATTTGGATGGGGGGTTGGGAGCTGATCTGGCCTTGCGCCAAAATTTCACAGTTTAAAAAGCAGGCCAGGCTACTGAATAATGCATAGATGCGAGCTGCATAATTCATCAACATTTTCCAGTATGGCAGAGCATATTTCACCAGACACTCCGGCCCGGTGCTGCGCCCCAGCTTTCACTCAAGTCTGCCACTGTCGAGCGGTGTCCCTCACCGCCTGTCAGAATACTGTTTGAAATGGCATGAATGTAGCTTCAGAGATCCTTGCGCATTTAATCCAATCATGCCTGATACAGACACAATGCTCAGCTCAGAAATGAAATGAGCCAAAAAGATAATAGCTACTAATTAACAGCAGTTATAGTAGAATACAATTATCCTCGGTTGGCGAAGAACTCCCACTCCAAACAAGCCACACTTGGGACAGATCCTCTGGCTCATTCTGTGTTTTCATTATCTGAAAAAGCTGTCTGAATGTACAAAGCAAATTAAAGTACTCTATTTTTTGTGTTTGGTATCCCTGCCTGAAAAAAATGGCAGGAAAGTGTCTGAGCTCATCCCTTAACAGCAAAATCTCTATTTGTCATCCCCTACAGCAAGAAGGCCTGTCAAAGTGTTCTTGAGCTAAACACTAAACCCAACCCCCCACCCCTTATTTAACGTCAATGAAATTCAGCAAAAAAAACAAACCAAAACATCTTTGCCCACATGCTTGAATCCAGCCAACAATAAGATGACGGCGTAGTCAGAAAAGCATTACCGACAGAGCGCCGTCTGCCTGGGCGACCCCTGCGTCCCATGGCTGTCGTCGCTCTCCTAGGCGACTTGCACGCCCTATCTGCAGGTCTCGGGAGACCTGGCGTCTGTCGTTCCCAGTGGGTCCATTTGCCACAGTGACAGGTAAGGAAGAAAGGCGAGCAAGCCTCTTACGGCCCAAGTGAGCAAGCGTGATAATCCCCTCTGTGTCTACTCTGCAACTTCAACTTGCTGCTAATCCATAACCTAATAATCCCACAGGTGCGATTGCAACACCTTAAACTAATGTATGCAAATGCACACACACCCACTGACACTGCATTATGGACACACACACACACAAACAGTTGAAAGTAAATCTTTTAAACGTTAAAAAAAAAATACACCCATCAACATGCAGCTACTCCCATGCCCCTCTCTAAACCCAGCTCACAGTTGTACTTACATGCATGCAGCGGTGTTCTTGTACATGCTCTGTTCAGGCATGCCATATCTCTGTGTGCATGTGCTGAGTTCTATGGCATGCAGATGCACTTGCTTAAAGACCCCAAATAGCTTTGTCTTCACCAGCATGAACTGCTACAGGTATGTCACCACTATCTACGAGCACATGCAGTGAGAGGGTCCCGTTTAGCATTCATCGCACTCCAGGCCCCGAGGAGCTACAGATGATCAGCCCACAACAAGTGATAACATGTAATAACCTTTTCTGCAAAGACCCTGAGATCCTAATGTGAGTAACTCAGTGTTGTAGCTCTTGAGGGCCGGGGGTTGGGAGACGCCTGCCCCTAGCTGTTGGCACATGCACCTTGGGACTCTGGACACAGATGGGGGCATCATCCAGTCTAATTCGAGCAAACTCACTTTTGTCAAACCTGTCTGCGAGGCGGGCACGCATGGTAGCGCTGGCGCCCTGGCCTGGGTCCTGCAGCTCAGGAGACTCCTGCCTAATGGTGGTCAACACTAACTGCTCTGTGGATGCCAAGAGAGACAGGCCGCGGCGAGAGAAAACAACACACACACACACACACACAAGACAACAAGTCAGTACACACAGACTGTACCTCACACAGCACATCCATGTGTCAGTGACAACCCAGATGATTTGTTTTTTTATGTGCCTTTCACAGGAAGCATCAACAGTTGAGATGAGACTCATGCCAGCATATGATGGATGTAAGCCTGAACAGCTGCTCAGAAATCGCTTTGACCAAAATCCTCATAGCTTGCCCAGGAGCGCCTCCTCGTGGCTAGTTCATCTAAATGCCTTGTTTCAGCGGCTTACTGGGCCTGCTTGTTATCACCTAAATGGTATCTTAGGTAGCTTGGCAGCCATGACAACCAGTCATTATCTTCCCTAAACAGACGTATTATTGACAGTTGGCTGAGCTGCATGACTCACATCAAGTAAGCACATCAACACCAGTAGAAAATGTGGCTTTACACTAATATTTAAATGGAGCAGAATGCTTTTATTCAGCACTCGCTACCGCGCGCATGCGTTCTATTTCTATGGCTACTTAGGATCTTCTTAAATACAAACAGTTAAAACTATAACTCTGCTTGCAAATTTGTGTAAATAAATGTGACAGACTGGCAGCTGCAGACGTCATTGCCAGGCATGTGGCAGCTCGCTAATTGGAGCAAAGAATCAAGCGGCCAGGCTTCAAGAGATTACAGTAAAAGCACCGTGAGGAACCCAGGCGGAAACCTGCACACGCTGACTAGACTAACATCATATGCTTAAAGTATAACAGCTTTAAAACAACTTTTAGACCACACGAAACAAACAAACAAACAAAAAAAAGCTGCACAATTGTATCTGAAAATCACAGTGTAAAACAGGTGACAAATCCATCATAAGACCATCTGATTTGGAGTTTAAAATATATTTATATATATAAATAATAAGTGGGTGGGCGGAAAAAATCTACAAAACCGAAACAATGTCACTTCATTAACCATTTGACCTTATGCTTGGAAAAAGTGGAAATGCATTTTTTTTATTAAATAACAAATAAATATCTGGAATAACTTCTGGCCTTAAGACAGCATGGCCCAGTTGGCGCTCACAATTTGCCCTGCTTTCTATTTCTGGAAGCTGCAAGAGGCGTGCAGCTACACTCACACACAGATACAGACACACACACACAACAGAGCAGCCTGACAATATGTGCCGGTCACTATTAAAAGCCACTGGATGAGGCAAACACGTGCTCTTTTTTTCCAGGACAATCCAATCTAGCGTTTGCTTGCCATGTGTGAAATCATCTGATGCAGCAGGTTGTTTTGCCATCCTCACCTTCTGGCTAGCTTGTTAACTGATGAGGACATTTTCCTGCTAAAAACCGAGACAGTGCACGTTCTCGCATGAATTGGGGTTCACTGCTTCCTGTTGCATGAGGCAGACTCACGCGTGTGCAACAGACTGAAACATCTCTCAATTCAACACATGGCTGTGACACGCTTTAAACTGAACACGCTGTGGTTGGCCTTAAGGGTAAGATAAAGGTGAGGTAAGGAGCGCGCCTTAGAGGGTCACGTGGTTTTTAAGTCGGAGAGGTAATAGTCTGTTCTTGGACCGATGTGCAGGCAGGCGCTTGGGGTGAACATTTGTCACCTTATATTGCTAATATTTCGCTTTCATTCACAGCAAAAGCAGTAAATACATGCTCTTTCCTTTTTATGAGAGTCAATTGATGCAACACAAGAGCCAAGGAAATCTGTTACAGCATAATTATGTAACACCATAACGAGGCCACAAGTCATATTTACACAGGACAGGGCAGTCAATATGTATTGATGAGGTCACACATTTAACTCGTGGAAGATAAATACTACATAGGACATCGGGAATTCCTTCACTTGGCTCCTCCATAATGATGCCAAGCTATTCTAAATGACTCCTGAAGCAGGCACCTGCAGTCTGCTTGCCCTTTGCATTCCCATCCGGTGCCAAGAAATGAGCGATGCTGGAGGATAAACACCGGCATGTCCTTCCGTGTGAATGCCGCAGTCCAGAATAAAACGGTTCCCCGTTATTATGCCAAGCACATATCAAATACGCACGATTTTCTACACAGGCCGCTGTGTGCAGAAAAAAAGGACAGGCCCGTTAGTGGGATTCACTTCTCAGTGATGGGTGACAGCAGAGAGAGCGGGCGGAACCCCGGTCGTGTAAAGATTAAATAACACGTTTCTTCGTGCTGCTTACCTCCCTCGCTGTGGATCTTCTTGGCTCTTCGATTGAAATACATTTTGCGAGCGGTGAACGAGAGTCGGTGCGGCTGGAACGAGGAGGCCGGAGCGGTGGCATGCTCACGGAGAGGGGAGCAGGGGAGCGACGCTCTGCATGGGCCCGGGCTGCGGTCGCCGCTGCCGCCGATGCTTCTGCCGCTTCTCAGCGATCATCATTTCTCGGTCAAACCGCGGAGATGTGTTGTAGAGGGCAGCCTGTTCCAGCGTCGAGTCAGACAGAGTAAACACAAAAGCTACTTCCGGTCAGTGTTTTCAACGTAAAACTATGTTAGAATAAACTCGTGTCACGGATTCATGACATCTGCCCGTCAATTAAGGCTTAAGTTTGGGGTTAAACGGTGACCTGCCTCTGCTTTCAGTAGACTCAGTCCAGCATATTTAAACATGCTGTAGAAGAAGACTACAAGAAAAAAGGGTTATTTCGATAAAGCCAAGTGAATCAAATATCATCCCTTCCTGAAAACCCGAAATAAATTATACAATGTTGTCCAAGTTTTTGAGCCATAAAATCAAAAATAAAAATAAATATGATACAAATGAATATTTAATTAAAAAAATAATAATCAGATGGTTCAATAAACTCTACATTTCCATTTTATTTATTTTTTTATAATTTTCGGGCAATTATTTTATTACTGGGGCTTTAAAAGGATAGAAAATAAATTAATTGATTTTTTTCAAGTAAACTCTACATGTCACTCTACATGAGCTGCTAATAGCAAAATATGGATTCAAGTTTCACAGATCTATTGTAAAATAGATATAATGAAGTGCTCCCTTTTATAAACACATAAAACACTTGAAATTATTTAAATCTTTTTTTCACTATATTTTATTTCAAAGGCCAACCAACATATATATAAACAGTCATTTTATTCCACAATTACGCTTACTTTTTTTGTAAATGGTTTTAATGAAATCTTGATAAGCTCATATTTTGAAGGAAAAGCGAGACGTTTTTGCTCGTATTCCGTTTAACTTTACGACAGCGCTTCAGACGAGCCACGGGAACGCGCATGGGGTGAGGATAGATGCGTAAGCGCGGTCTCTAGCTCAGCGTGACATAAATATATTTTACTGAACAAACAGCTAAGTGTTTCAGAAGATTTCTCTTGTTATTACAAATTCCAAGCCACCCCC
>VUQR01004898.1:79203-96912 GCA_015108515.1 Hemichromis elongatus
GCACACACTTTTCTATTTATTTATTTTTTGTTAAGTTTAGATATTATTCTATGACTGTTTATGCTTTTTTCGCTCAGGTCAAATAAAAACGCTAAGTGGAAGTTAGATTTACCAATGTCCTTAAAAATAGCTCAGATTATTGGTAGCCAGTGCAGCTGTTTACATCTGCCACTCATGTAACATTCACTCACACACATAAAGGGCCACGTTTCCCGGAGGATTTGAGGGTCGTTCTGGCCTGCTTGAGAACGTCACAGAGACAGAGTCTGTGCGTCTCCATGGCGCGGTGGTGCGCACGCTAAAGACTAGTACAAGTAGAACTAGAACTGAAGAAGCTTCTCGGATGAGAGGTGAAACGTCTTCAAGCAACCTAAAGAAGTCCAGACGCCTTTTCCTTACAGCTCCTTAGACTAGTACAAGTACTTAATACAGAAATAAATAGGATGAAATAAAAAGTTGAAAATAAGTGCCAATCAAATGTAAGATTTTACATCGATGTATCTCACGATCAGTTTCGCTGAATGTGCGTGAAATTTGATACTTGATGTTTCAGTGTAAAAACATTAGGAAGTATGAACTTATTGTATATCACTGTTTAATAATTATATGCAAATGATTTCTTATAGATACGTGTGTATTCATAGTACATTTTAATAGCGTAGCTATAGAAACTGAGAATTAACAATGTTCAGAACTTAGTTTTTCAAATGTTAACACAGATTACTTGAATAACTGTTTTTTTTGTATGTTTTTTTTTTTTTTAAAGTTACTCTCCTCCTTACACCTGTAAGATCATAACCAGAAAATAAAAATGAATTCTTTTGGTGGTAGTTGTTTGATTTAAAGTGTGATGATAATCTATTTTAGCCTGCAAAGTACAGCGTGGGATGATGTCCTGGCCTGAATCATTGCACAAACACAATTGTAACCATATACATTCATAGAGCAGAAATTCCAGCATAACAAAGCGGCATTTTATTACACTGTTAAGGAGCAGAGAAGAAAACTGTCTTCATTTTATTACAATAGTAACATGTTCATCATAGCTGTTTCATTTATTCTCATCACATTGTAACATTTCATATTTCAGAGGTTGATTTCCATCTTATTAAATACGAACAGAATAAATAGTTACTCCTGAACTGCCCACAACTCTCTCTAAGGTGAACATGCACCAGAGAGAAGCCTTCTGAGAACCAGGTTTTATTGGTACACCGGACCCCCCCCCCATTCACACACACATAATTATACCAAACACACACACGCACACATACTTACCTCACGCTCACACATTCTTACAGACTAAACTGCACAAGTCCTGCAGTTTTGTTAGTGATGTGTTAACTGCACAGGCAGAGTAGCTCTTGTGCAATCACTGATGTACAAAGTGACACCGATGGGAACATGCTGACTGGGTGGCTCAGCTAAACATCCCACCTGTTTTACACTAGAAACGCAACATTTGTCCATGTTATGTAAAAACAAACAATAAAGAGCAAAGAGAAATATATTACTAAGCACGGCCTTATTCACACTTGTGCAATTGAAATGGAATTTAAACAGCTACCTACCATTGCACAAACCCAATCAGGGGGGAAAAAAAAGTTTCTCAGATTCTCATTAGCAGAACATTTCTGGACAAGGTCAGAGAAAACATTTTTCCTGTACCTGTCTCATAAATAAGGAGTTACGAGTTAGCCGTAGAACCGCAAAAACTGAAAATCAATTTATTTCTTTTTGTTTTTAATTCCACGTGAGAGGCTAACTACGCAACCTCGTGAGGTCCTGTCAGGTGTGAGCCTAAAAACAGGAACCAAGAGCAAACATCAATTTCTTAACAAGACTTTAAGTGGAGATGATAATCAGGCGTTACAATGTAAACAACAATCAACAGCAAAACAAACAATACTGTTTTTTTTTTCCCTCTGCATTGCACAACTCATACTGACAAGTCTGAATTCCTGATTATCACATTTTGCATTTCATTGAGACTGTGCTGCTCATATGGCTAATGTTAATGGTTTCAAAGTGGCTGTTTTAAGCAGGTTACTTTAATGGATAACTTCTATGTTGTGACTATATGGGACTTAAGGGCTTAAACAAATACTACTAGATGGACAGAGTATAATTTCATAATTAAAGACATTCCCCATTTATACCCGAGAAATCAAACAATTCTTAACCAATTGTAATGGGACACATGGATGTTGACAAATGAAGCTAAAATAAGCTATCTTCCTGCTTCCATTCTGAATAAATGGCATGTGAAGAGCAGCTTTCTTCAAAACCCTTAAATATAAGCAATGGTGAGTTATTTACAGCCTATACTGGAAGAGAAATCGAGCCTAGAAGTGATTTGTATAGTCCAGTCATGACAGACGTCGTCGCGTGTCCAACATCAAAGATTTAAAGTGAGACTATTCAGCAGCAGCTACAGGAGATCCTTAAGAAGCATTAATGCCTTCTAAAGACATGAGTTTCTGAAGCGTCATCGCAGAGTCAAGCGAACTAGGTCACAGGAAGAAGAAAATAAAATCATGAGTTGTTGAAAACCAAAGGTCTAAAAAAATAAAGTTTTGTTTATTCTCTGCATTTATAGTTTCTTATTCCACACTTTTGGTTCAACCTTCTTCAACACAATGAGCAATCAAAGAAATTAAACCATGAAAGCGCTATGTACATGCAAAGCCCACTTAGATCTGCTCAGTTCAGGGAGCCAGGAGCAGGACAGTTGTGTTTAGAAGAAATAGGTCAGTCATGATGCACTGAAAGTATAGGCTGCCTGCAGATGGGGCAGGTGTTATTCTCAGAGAGCCAGCGGTCGATGCAGTGGACATGGAATTCGTGAGAGCAGGGCAGGCGGCGCAGCTTGTTGCCTTGGACATACTCATTTATGCAGACGCTGCAGGCTCGACCAATCTCCCCCTCCAGGCTGGCCTGACCATACGTGCGTGTTGATAGATTGTCAATCTGCTCTTTAGTCAGGCCCCTTGGATGTTCATCGTCTTCTTCATCATTGAGCAGGAAGAAATGTGCCAGCCGCAAGATGGGTAGAGTACCGTTCTCTACTAGGTTGTTGGTGTCTCTGCTGGTAGGCCGTCCGTCTGTGCTGCTCACTACTCCTCCCAGCCTGGCCTGCCCATTCTGGTCCTCATTACTTTCCACCAGCCCCACCCTCTCCTGAACTACCCCACCTGTACTAACCTGGCCAGGTGCACTCTCATTTGTATTCAGGCGACTGCCCGGGCTGTTGTTACCATTTGTACCACTAGGATCTGAATGGTTAGGTGCAACAGTTTCCGTATCGGCCTCTGTCTCCATTAGAGAGCTAAGCTCTCCAAATCCAGTCATGATCTGGCGCAAGATTGAACGTAGGGCAGTGGAGTTGGGTTCACCCAGGCCTGTCTCACTGATACGCCTCAGAGGAATCCGAATAGTGCTGACGTAGGTGCGAATCCCAGCTCGCTCAGAACGAGAGATGGTGCGTCGAAATCCACCACTGTCGCTTTCAAATGTCACGGTATTTTCAGCAACACGAGCACGAGATCGCGTTCTGCTGGCGATGCTGTCTCTATCGCGGTTTTCACCAGGTCGAATCCTTCTCACCTGCAGGTCCAACATGATGGTAGGATGTCGTCGCACTGCTGAACTTCCTGCTCCTATTACTTGCGATTCACTTTCACGTTCAACCATCTCTACAGCTGGCTCCGTCTGAACAACAGGTTCTGACACAGTCTCTCCAGTTTCCATTGGCACAGAGGCTGTACCACTGCCTGATTCAACAGTATTAATGGATGAGCTGCTGGAATCACTGCTGGATGGCAGAGTGGTACTAGCAGCACTAACTCTGTGTAAAGGGGAACGACTTCGCCTTGACACGCGAGATGAAAGACCACTTCCATACGCAGCTCTGCGTGCGCGACCATGCGATCGAGTCCTACTGCCACGGGATTCGGGTCCCACTGCTGGAGCCTGTGTCGCAGACTGGGATGACACCCGGGGGCAGTCTACAGAAGCAGGCGCATCATTACGCCCCTGCTCTCCTTCTACATTCAAGGCTTGCTGTTGCACAGGTATAGTTTGATCAGGAGGAGGGTTTGGAACGTTGGGAGGAGGTGCTAAAGAGTGCAAAGTGCTCCCTCTCCTTTGAGTAGCAGCTGAGGATGCCACTAGTGGAGGAAGTGCAGGAGGGCTCATAGAAAGTGTGGTAGTGCTGCTGCGTGTACGCCGTGTCTGCACCCGCCTATTGATGGCTGGGCGGGGGGTAGGGTACGGGGCAGACCTCGGCGTCGTTGAAGGGCGAGAGGTTGAAAAGGAGGAAGCAGTTCGTATTGATGGTGATGTGTTTGGGGCAGTCACTGCTTGGTCTGTGGCGTCCACAGTCTCATTATGCTCCCCTGGCTCTGGCTGGTCATGGTTGATGTTGATCTCCAGGCTAAAGCGGAATTCTCCACTGTTAGGGTTGGTCCGGCTGACAGCACGCCATGTCTGATTGCCACTCTGTCCGCTGCGAGTAGCATTACCAGTGCGTCTGAAAGTATTCAGCCACTCCAGTAATGAGTCACCATTAGAAGTTTCTGCTCCAGGTTCTGTGCCCCCTGTAGGAAGAAAAAAAAAGTTAGGACTAGGGTAACTGACAAATACTCATCATTAAATCTACTCTCTTTCACAGGTAGTTTCAAACAGAAAGCTTGCTGGTGTTCGCTTGCAACAATATAAAAAGCCATTTTAAAATATTCAAAACCAGTACTTAGACTGCATTTACTGTCAGGCTAAAAAATAAATACAAACAGAGTTTGTTCCCGGAGGAACCCACCAGAGGGATTGATAAAGTTTCATTTAATCTAATCTAACAAACCATGTTGTCTTGTTTGGCACCAGCTTAGGCAGGGTTTAAAATAAATACAAGACCTTCACAGAACATATTGTGAAACCTTTCTTTTGTCATCCTTTTTTTAGCTGTCAAAGTCAAGTTCTTAAAGATCATTTTGTTTTTCCTGTCATTTTTTTTTTAAATAAAAAATTTAAGTAACTTTTGGCTGCTCTATTATTTCCCAAAGCACAATGGAAACGATTCGTTCATTGTGGACATTATAAGCTCCAGTTCCCTAGTTAACCCCATAATAAGTTTACTACCAGGTCATATGTCAAACATGGTTATTCTTCATTCTCATTACTAGTGTTTTCATTTACTCCCCTGGAAGTTGGCAAAGGTTTATCACGAGTGAGGCCCACTTCCTGTCCCCAGTGGTCATTTTGTCTATGTTCACTTGAATTTCGATGACTTTCTATGGTTCTAATTGGCATATTGCTGTGAATTGCTTCCAGTGTGTACCTAGCTTTAGGGGTCGCCACAGTGAATGGATCCCTAAAGACCGCAGTATACCCACTTCACAAGTCACCAGTGCTTCTCACATAACCACTTTTATTTATTCTCATTGGACAGACACAGGTAGCTGCTGCAGCATTCTGCTGAATGATAGGTGTCACCACTCAGACAATACCACCACATTAGTGCTGATATAGAAAGTGAAATAGTCAAAACTGGAAGTAAAGACATTTGAAATAAATCCGCAGCAATATTTTTTTCATCTTTTCAAACTGCTGCAGCATCTCCCTAAGTATAATCAGTGAATCTCTGAACTTCTCTACTGATAACATCATTAAAGCTGCAATGAGAACGGACATGATCATTAACTCTTGTCTTAAACCCTGATGTGAAGCCAGCAGCACAATCTGCCAGGTTACAAAAGTCAGGAGGTGCACAACCAGCCAAAACGAAAGCTAATGGGGAACATCTGGGTCTATTTCTCACTGCAGAATTAAACCACAGATCTTTTGCATGTAAGGTGAATGTTTTACCACTATACCACAGAGGCATTTAACTCAAAAGTGAGTTGAGTTTAAAAAAAAATAAACTAAATATCACAAAAGCCAGATTTGAAAAGATCAAGAGAAGATGTCCCTCCTACCTGCTCCTCGTCTCCCTCCAGCACCTCTCTCCTCTCCCTCACGGCTGCTGCTCTGCTGCTCTCCAGACTCAGAAGTCTGCGAGCGCTGCTCGGTAGAGGGCTGAGATGACAAACGCTCTTTTGCTCCATCCAGACGCTGGCGGAGCTCTTCAGCAGTCACCTCCCCTGTAAAACAAAGATTTCATGGGCTTTGTGTTTTTTGTACACTAAAATTAAATGTGGATACAGATACAGCAACATGGTGCAAAAGCATCAAGTGCCTCTCCTTACCAGGAGTGCCCAGCAGATTGCCATCTCTCATTAGACGATACTCCTCTTCACTCAGTTCATTAATGAAGTGATAGTACGCCTCCTCCCTTCGAAGACGCTCTGCCTGCCTCCGCCGTTCATCTCCCCCACCAGGAGGGTCCATCACCGTGTAAAGTGCTGGCAGACAAATAAACAAGAGTCAGTCTTGCATGATGTGTCACTTAAAGTTACCCTCTGTAGATATTTGTCTTTCTAATATGTTGCAAATGAGCAAGTCATGTGGCAGTTAATGGTTATCTGACTCAATTATGGACAGGCAAAGATCAAAGTGTTATATATCTAGCATTTTCCATAATTAATACCAGTGCAAAACACAGTGCAAATGTGAGCTGTTTGCTCAACATTGTTTTTGAGTGACTATCTATACTCAAGGGCAACAGTTAAATCAACGCCATCCATTTTCTGTCGAAAGACTCTCAGCAAAAGAATGGAAATGGCTACGTTAATCTTGCTAACGTTTAGCCTAGAGGCTAACACCGAAAATTCATTAAATTTAATATGTATGCACATGCTCAGTTAAATCCCTACCACGGTAAATCTAAGGGGTAGTGTAACAATGAAGCAGTCATCACGAAACCTAACATTAACGCAGTGACAACAGTAGCCACGGAAGGCCATGTTGAAGGCAGCGGAATAAAGCAACAAAACTGGCGTTGTCATCCTGGTTAGCCACAAATCAGCGGCGTAATCTCAAAGACGGACACGCCAGGAGTCCAATCAGCGCAGAACACAGGCGGGACGCGATAAACCGAAAGGGAGGCTTCCTCCATGTAAACGCAGGGCAAACAGTGAAAGACAAAGAATCTCGTCAGCGCTATTAGAGAATTACAAAATCAAGATGTTGACACACAGTAGTAATTAATGACAACACAGGCTTAACATTACAATTAGAATTGTGGACATTTAAAAAGTCATTTAAGTGCGCAATGCTTTAGTTGCTAACTTAGCGCTAGCTCGTTAGCACAACGTTAGCGACTATCACTTAGCTCCGCTAGCAGATCCACCAGCGAGCTGCGAGGCGCATTAACTTATTATAAATTATTATGACAGAGCATTTTCTCAAGCAGTGGATGTACACGGAACCTATCACTTAACACTAGCAGACTTTTATAAGACATGACAGTGGCATGTAAAAGAATTTCGTACCTGACGAGGCAGCTGTAATATGGACGGCTCGCTTTGCTCCCTCTGCTCTCTCAAATCAAGATGGGACCAGCCGTGCTACACTATAGGCGTCCATCAAAAACAAGATGCCCGGCCATAATAGTTCCTACCTAACATAAACATCAAAGCTAAGCTCAAGGTTTGGATAACCTAAGTGACAGCAGCGAATGACAGTGTAAAAGCATCATTTATAGAATTGTTATAACTTTATTCAGCTAAAATATACTATCAAATCGCGCGCCCCACGAAGGTGTTAAACATGATGCTACAGTGCATTGCACCCTAGATAGCGGACCACTAACACATCATAGCTTTATCTTGCTAAATCTTAAATAATGTTTAAGATTTGTGAGTACAGTAAAGTTATTTTCTTAGAAATTTGAGTTAGTAATACGAAATTTTGAGATTAAAAACCGGAAATTTTGACTTTTTTTCAGTGGTGGAAACAAGCTTCCATGCCACATTAGGGTTCTTGTTTGCCTTTGTTTAAATTATTTTAAATATTCTAAATATCCAGTTAATCATATATTGTATCTCAGTCATACCCGCCACTCTTTTTTTTTGCCAATTATAAAGGTTGCTGGCTGCAGAAGCTAAAATAGCTCTTCCAACATCTCAGTGTATGGTGAGTGGTGAGTGGATAGGTTGTTGGACCAACCATAGCAGTTTTCCACTTTTTAAATACTTTAAGCTGATTCCCGTAGATTTCCAATGGGAGTGGGGCTAGGAGGGACAGAATTAGAAATTAGTATATCAGAGGCAAACCTCAGATTGAAATAAAATTAGAGCAGCAAGGGTGAGATGGTTTGAACATGTGCAGAGGAGGGATAGTGGATATATTGGACAAAGGGTACTCCAGAAGGAGCTGCCAGGCAGCTGGAAAAGAGGAAGACCAAAGAGGAAGTTCGTGGATGTAGTGAAGGGGGAGATGCAGAGGGTTTGTGTAACAGAGGCGGATGCTAGAGACAGGTTGACATGGAGGCAGATGATCCACTGTGGTGACCACTAAAGGGAGCAGCAAAAAGAAGATAATAACAAGAGTTTAAAAGTATATTGTTGGTTTTTGTCTCCCTTTTTCATACGTTTCATTATTTTATCCTGTGCTTTCCCATTCAACCTTAATCTGTTTTGCCAGTCTTTTCTTTTAACAATAAAGCGCTATTTAAACCACCCTTAACTCATTCTCTTGAATTAGAGTCAAAGGCATGTCTGTTTTCTTTGTGGTGGACAGAATATGCACACGTTTGTTGGCACAGTTCTCTTATAGCTACGTAATAACCCACAATACGGCACATAACATGCTAGCCTTTCTTCAGCATAAAGACTTTATGATTAAATCAAGTCATACCTCAGCTATGTTTGAGTGAGAGTGAGAATTTCCACGTGGTGTAGCCAGTCTACCCATTTTTTCTTTGGCTTTCTCTGCTGCAGGGCTGTCTTCGCGACGTTTTACGACAATGCCGTGCGCGAATACGTCGTCGTTACCGAGTGAAGTGCGTCCCTTTAGAGCAGATACCGGCTGAAGAGAAACGCAGCAACAAGATAAAGGAATATATTTGGGGCTCTGTTTCCAGCTGGACTATCTCGGAGCACCGCATATCTCCCCCGAAGCTTTAAATTTAAGACGAGAACTCGATGTGAAAGCCGGGCAGGAGGAAGGAAAGAGCCACGCTGGAGAAGGCAACTAGCTGAATTACCAAACCGAGCTCGGTGGAGGAGCCTAGTTGCCTCCCAAGCGACGCTTTAAAAAAAGGAAGGAGCGGATACATTCAGGCCAAACGGTGGTGAAAATGGACTATGATTTTAAAGTGAAGCTGACCGGCGAAAGAGAGCGTGTCGAGGACCTGTTTGAGTACGAAGGATGCAAAGTGGGTAGAGGCACCTACGGCCATGTATACAAGGCGAAGAGAAAAGATGGGTGAGTTGATGAGCAGCAAGGCCTTTTAGCCAGTGAACCTTTAGCCAGCTTACCCCCCCCGCCTCCTGCGTCCCCTCTCGTCTTCCAAATAAATGTTACCTTTCTCCTCTTCCTCCCCTTTTCAAGGCCACTTGCAGACGTGGGAGTGTTGCATTGGGTTTGTGTAGAGACAAAAGAGAGCAGTGTGAGCAGGTTCAGCTCGCACTGTTCGGATGCTGATGAAGCTTTGTGTCGCGCACAAAAAACACCGACATACGGTTTACCACCGGGATTGGAGCTTCCCCTTTTCATGCATCTGTTTTGTCGTGTATATGCCTAGCTCTTGGTAGTTTTTATTTTTTTATTTTTTTATTTAAGCTAAAGTATTTGTAGTTCCCTGCCCTATGTGATGTTGTAAATGTGATACAGCAGGTGCATGTGTAAGCACTTGTTGACGTCTTCTTCTTTTTCTTTTTTATAAAGTCTGTGTTATACATGAGCTAAATGGCTTTTTTAGATTTTGTGTAAATTTAAAAAATAATCTTCAGTTATGCCCAAATTTTGAACTCTTTAGTAATCTTTTTTTTTTTTTTTTATGATTTGCAAGAAATAAAGTAAGGGAAATAGCTGAGCCCTTACTGTAGACTCATGTGGTGCATGGTTAGTGTGCTAATCCCTCAGGATGCCAGGGCACCACCCACCTTTCTTCCTAAAACTTTCCTGCTGTTTCTAATGTGAGCCTTGTAACAGTCTTAACTGTGTCTGGACCAGAGCTGGGGGAGAGCTCAAGACGGTTTAAGCTACTAGTCCCGTTATTACAGCCCGGACATACTGGCAGCAGGAACCACACAAAAGAGCCCTAAAGTGTTTAAAGATGTCTGTATTTCGCTTTAGGAGCCTGCTTTTTTTATGAGACTTTTTAGCAGAGTTGCGCTGCTGCTTTTGGACGAGGCCTGAGGAGGCACAAAGCTTGGGTTTATGAGATGATTTAGGCCCGGCGGAGGGAGGGGTTGTAACTGATTCGTTCAAGTAAGCGCTGGTGCCAGTGCTCTGTTTGTCCCTTGCCAGCTGCCAGACAGGCCCCGTTTCCTTTCCCTCTCTATTGTTTTGACCCTCAGAGGTGAGCTTGATTACACAAATTTGGAGGTAATGCAACTCGGTCTCTTCTCAGAGTCCCACTGGCAGCTGCCAATACCCCCCCTTTATGTTGCTGTGCAAACGGCTCTCAGGGGGCCCTCAGTCTGGACTGGTCTGGTCTAGTGTTGATGTTGCTCTACCTTTCTCTCTCTCTCTGTATGTGTGTTTGTAGGAAGGATGATAAGGACTACGCCCTCAAGCAGATTGAAGGCACTGGCATCTCCATGTCAGCCTGCAGAGAGATTGCAGTAAGAGCTGCTTGGCTTACTCTGTTCCTTTTGTTTAGTCTGTGATTAAACACCCTTGTGCCATTCCAGGTGCTTTATGTAACGTCTAAATGACCTTCACACACTAGTTTTTGGCAAGAAAAGGAAAAATGGGTAATACAAGCAATCGTAAAATTACAAAGTCAGGAAACAGACGTTAACGCAGTGTATATAAAGAGTAGACACAGAATTATTGACAAAAAGTATTGCCTTACAAGCAGTTTTCTTTAAAACATTTTACTGCCAAAGATTAAGAGAGTTCAGCTGAGGAGATGATTTCGTGTCCACCCCTCTGTTTAAGTATAATTTCCAGTAATTGGTACAGTCACTTAACGAAAGAGAAACTCTGCACTTACATCATTTTCATTCATGATGTCTGAAATGAGATTCTGATTCTGAGTGAGTCTGAGTGAGTTTGTATGTTGCAGCTGCTGCGGGAGCTAAAGCACCCCAATGTCATCTCACTGCAGAAGGTTTTCCTGTCACATGCTGACCGTAAAGTATGGCTGCTCTTTGACTATGCTGAACATGATCTCTGGGTAAAATGCAAACACACACACACGCATCCACACGCTTGACCTGCATTACATGACTTATCACACATATTATGAGGGTAATGCATGTTGGTGTTTTTTTAATTGTTTAGTTTCAGTATTTCTTTATTAGTTTATATTCACATGCATGCACGGGTTGCAGATTTCCACCTATTTATATGAGCACAAAGACATGACTTAAATATAAGCCTCTCTTCATAATTAGGCCATATATGTCTGTGTATTTTAATAGGCACTGGGGGGTTTTTTTGCAAATGCTTTCTTTTTAAAAATGCCAAATCCTTTTTAAAGCTGATGCATTTGCATTCGCCATCAACCAGTAATAAGGAATGAGACTTAAAATAGTGCTAATTATGCACTAGTAAGTCTCATTAAAGCACACATCCGCCAAGAAGTATTCCACGTTGAGCAGTTAAACCTCTGCTGCATTGCCGTTGACAGAAACAGCTGGCAAAGAATCAGAACTGAGTTAGATGCCGTTTTCTGCCACAGAGCTCCAACAATTGCATTCCCCTCCCAAGGAAGTGGAAACACATGTCACAAACATTAGGCTCTCTCAACTCGCCCGCAGCACACTTACATTTTTGTGATCATATGTAGCAAAAGAACATGCATTTCAGTCAGTCTGCATGTGTACACCTCTGCTCACTGTTTACCCTTTCTTTCCATAGCACATTATTAAGTTCCACAGAGCATCTAAGGCCAACAAGAAGCCGCTTCAGTTGCCTAGAGGAATGGTGAAGTCTCTGCTCTATCAGATTCTGGATGGCATCCATTACCTCCATGCTAACTGGGTCCTCCATAGAGATCTTGTAAGAGGATTGGGGGGAGAGGGGGGTGTTTTGCTACAAGGGGAAATTAGGTTAAACAGTTAATGAAAGACAGAAAGATTGCTATTGGGCTGAGAATATGTGGAGTGCATGTGTCAGTCTGTATGCATTCAGATGAAATATGTAAATGAATGTTGTTAGGTTGTTTTGAGAGTAACTAACTTGTTAACACATGAACAGGATGTCCGTTTTCTGCCATAAGCGAGATAGAAATGTAGTAGATTTTCTCTCTGTTGGTTATTTGTCCACTAGAGGGCAGCAAGAAAGAGTTTTGAATGCATTACACATGCAGGGCTGTAGTTCAGAAACTGGGCCAAACAAAGCTGAATTAATTACTGGGAAGTTTTCCTGTCAGATGTTTGCAGTGTGGAAACATTTTATCTGTGTTTGTGTGTCTTTGTCTCCATCAGAAACCAGCGAACATTTTAGTGATGGGGGAAGGGCCAGAGAGGGGTAGAGTAAAGATTGGTATGTATAGTTTTTTGTTTTTTAAAACTTATTTGCTGCTTAGTTTATCCGTCGGTTCGTTGACACACGTACCCATTGTGCAGCGGACATGGGGTTTGCTCGTCTCTTCAATTCACCGCTGAAGCCTTTAGCCGATCTCGACCCTGTGGTGGTCACCTTCTGGTACAGAGCACCTGAACTGCTGCTGGGAGCTCGGCACTACACCAAAGCCATCGGTGAGATTGTGCGGCACCATCTGTCTTTCTGTCTGTCGTCCTCCTTGTATTTACATGCGCAGCCAGTTGAGCTGAAGTTAGTGCTTGCTTACAGACATCTGGGCGATTGGCTGCATTTTTGCGGAGCTGCTGACGTCTGAGCCCATATTCCACTGTCGCCAGGAGGATATCAAGACCAGTAACCCTTACCATCATGATCAGCTGGACCGCATCTTTAATGTCATGGGCTTCCCTGCTGGTGAGACTCGACTGACCCGATTTAAAACATCCATGAAGTGATTTACCGGATTTTCCACAGAATCTATATTAATGGTTTTAACCTATTATTATACAAAGTGTGTTGCATTTTCAGTAATGAAAAAAAGCCTTTTCCATTCCTGGCTGAGGCAGATTATTTCCTTGGTCTTTTTCAGGCCTCTCTTTTTTTAAGAGCAGTAATGTAGTCTAAGTGCTCTGCACATCAATCCTCTGACATGATAGATAAAGCCAACTCACAAACACAGAAACTTGTACTTCTAGGGCTACATTTGGGCCTATTTTTTCCAGCTCACTTAAACTGCTCCTGCTCTTATTCCTTATACTATCACTCCTGCTCTAGTTGTATAATTCACCAGTGTATTTGATGCACTTTGTTTAGATTCTGCAGAAAATGGGGGGAAATCTCACAGTCTCGTTGCCACGTTTGGCAAGTATATTTATAGGGTTATGCTGATAAGGTTAGACATGATGTGAATGCTTACCAGCTTGCAGATAAGCAAGTTCATGTCAGTTTTGTAGGAAATGGATCTTATTATGTTTACCAGAATGCAGATTTATTATGCACTGTATAAACAATGGGCTATTGTGTGTTAATTATGAGTGTTTTTGCTTAAGATAAAAACATAATGCATAATGACCCTACAAACTAAATAATCTGTCCTTTGTGAGAGTGAGGGTGTGGCATGCTGTAATCTTGTGTTTTCCTCATTTGACAGATAAAGACTGGGAGGACATCAAAAAGATGCCAGAACACTCCACGCTGATGAAAGACTTTAGGAGGAACACGTGAGTCTGCAGAGCAACACTGTCCTATTTTCTTTTTCTTTTTTTGTAAGATCAGAGCAAAGCAGGTCTGCTGGTTAAAACATTTTTAGGTTGCTTTGTTTGATTTTTACTTATTTAATAATTGTTATGCAGGACAAATCTTCTGAAGGCATGCCATTAATATAATTTTCTCCCACAGATACACAAACTGCAGCCTTATAAAGTACATGGAAAAACATAAAGTTAAACCAGACAGCAAAGCATTCCACTTGGTAAGTTAAAATGTGTCAGTATAGGAGAAGTAGGAGGAATTACATCCAAGAGTTTACAGTCATCTGCCTTCTTTGATTCTTATACCTAGCATTAATTTTGCTTTTAGAGCTTCCTTATTCTTGAGATGCTAGAAACATATTTACATGTTAGCATCGTGCAGTTGTGGGTAGCATCTCAATGATGTGATTTTTCTCCCTCCGCACATCCCAGTGGTGCTTTATTGCATTAATATCTGTTGACTGGAGGCAAGAAAATATGAGATGATATGAGATTTAGGACACGATGCGTTATCATGCTGAAAGTAGCCTTGAGAAGACGGTACACTGTTGTCATAAAGGGGTGACATTTAAATGAATAACGTGTGTGAAAACAAACACCCCCCCCCTTCTACACTGGTGCACCAGCCGCAGCCTTAATAGTAATTCTACACTAAGAAAACACTCCAGTGTCTGTGCTCCTGACAGCATTTCAGCCTTGCGGGGTCAGATCTGCAACATGTAACCCACATAAACCCAACACTTTCACTCTGTTTGCTTGTTTGTATGGCAGCTTGGCCTCATTGTATGCCATTCCAAAACCTAAGTAGCCTTATAAGTAAATATTGGACTGCACCTGTCTGTAATATTTGATATGGATGACTTATGTGGGATTATTTTAGGACTGTTGCAGTAACAGTAGGGGATAGGGCTGCTTACTTTTAGTACTTTTATTTTAATTTCTACAAATGCTAATAAAGAACAAGAGAGAAGAAAATAGAAGGTTGAAGTGGGGGAATTATGGAACTGTTGTCGTAAAAATGTGAATGAAGCCGAAACAAACTGAGGTGCCCCTCCACTAAGTTACAGATATAATGTCTGATTTTAGTGTAAATCACCCAGGACGCTGATTACCAGATGCAAAGAGCTTGCACGGCATTTCCACCCTACCCCTTAATCATGAGACTCTTCAGCAGCTGCAGATGTGACAGTCTTCACAGAGTGGGAGGGTGTAGGAGATGTATTGGAAATAGTCTTCAACTGCTGTCTTAAAACAACAACAATGCTGCCCTCTCATTCGTTCGCTGACCTTTTGCACAGAACAGTGAAATACAGGAGCAGCCCTGCCAGGAAAATACTGTGTGAAAGAAGCTGGGGATAGGAATGCTGGTTGGATCAATATACTCATCAGATTATGAATTTTTTTTCCGAACCTCCACTGGCCAATTTTGACGAGCCTGTCTTCACTGGCCTTAATTTACTGTTTAAAACTCACTGTAGTGGCATTGAGCGTGGTCTTCTCCTGCTGTGACATGTTACAAATTTGGAGATGCTCTACTGGACACCTTGTGGTGACAAGTGACTCTGCCATCACTTTTTTTCCCCTTAGAGAATCACTCGTTATGGGATATGACTATCTCTGTAAACCCTACAGATTGTTTTACAGTAGATAAACACTGAAATCAGCCTGCCAGGCACTAACAGCCAGCCAGAGTCACTTAAACCGCATTTCTTGTTCAAACTGATGTTCAGTTTGAGCGTCAGCAGATCCACATGATCAAGACTTTGTGCCAAGTTATTGGCTTACTTAGAAATTTTCAACTAACAAGCATTTGAATAGGTCTGACTTGTAAAGTGGCTGGTGGTTGTGTGGTTCTCTTATAATAGCAAATATATATGAGCCATACCAGTGTAGTTAGGTAACAAACAAAGTGTGCATTTTCATTGTATGAATTTATCTGTGTCATGTTTAAGACTAACACAGGGTGCACTATATGTTACAGCTGCAAAAGCTATTGACCATGGACCCCATCCGTAGAATCACATCTGAGCAGGCCATGCAGGACCCCTACTTTTTAGAGGAGCCTTTACCCACCTCTGAGTGAGTTACAGCAAACACACACACACAGACAGTCTACATTCAGCTCACAAGATAGTTTCTTTGTCTTGTGTTCGTCCTTAACTTAGGTCATATGATCTACGGATGTCTTGAGCAGGTCTCTTAAGTAATTAGCTCAGAGTCATGGGAATTAATGTTTGAAGATGACAAGCCTCTTTGACGTTTTTTTTTCCTAGTGTGTTTGCAGGCTGCCAGATTCCCTACCCCAAGAGGGAGTTCCTGACAGAGGAGGAGCCAGAGGACAAGGCAGACAAAGTAAATATTGTACATCCATATACCACATGCTGTCTCACTAAAGTCATTAAACATTAATTGATGAGTATGTAATATATAAAAGTAAAAGGAGAAATATAAAAAATTTCCAATAAAGCTGAGTAACATGTAAAACATCATATAGCCCAGGGTGTAATTTAAGCAATTTTTTGTGCCCTTTAGAAAAACCAGCAGCAGCAACAGGGAAATAACCACACAAATGGGGCGGGGCACACTGGCAACCCAGACAACAGCCACGCCCAGGGCCCGCCTCTAAAGAAAGTGCGTGTTGTCCCGCCCACCACTACCTCAGGTGGCCTCATTATGACCTCAGACTACCAGGTAAATCAGTCTTTCTACTGTCGCTGTTTCTGGATTTCCATTCATGTTGTTGTGTATTAAATCAGCAAGAAACTTTAATTAAATACATATACAGTGAAAGACAGCATAAGAAGTTGTAGGCTAGGGTCAAAAATATTATACCACTCTGAAAAAAATATTACATGAGATGTAAGTATTGGTAATACACTCCCTTATAAGTTTTATACTTTCAACATTCTTCGCAGTGACAAAACTCAAGATGTTAAATACCCTCTCGTGTTTGACATATATATTGTTTTACTTTCTGGATGATGTATAGCTTCACACGTGACCACAAACAGCGACAAATACCATTTGTGATCTGCAACGTGAGGTGGATGTGAATGTTGGACGTGACACGTATCCTCAGACACAGATCAATCTAATCTGACCAGTAATGTTTGGAGTGATGATGTTTTTGCATAATAAAGGTGGCTTTACTTAACATGACAGTGAAGTTCCCATGTGGCCAACTGTTCTTGCATGCATGCAGAAAGACATCACCACACTAAAAGTGCGATCATGTTACTGGAATATGTTGTTCATTGAGTTGAAATGAAAATTAAACCATTACATGAAGCCGATTTTGTTAATTTCTCATTTTTTTTTGTTTTGTTTTGTTTTTTTTGTTGTTTTCTTCCTGTAGCGCTCCAATCCACATGCTGCCTACCAGAACCCTGGACCAAGCACATCACTGCCCCAGAGCAGCATGGGATATTCCTCTACCTCCCAACAGCCGCCCCAGTACTCCCACCAGACCCATCGCTACTGAAACATCCCTCCCACACACGCATACACACGTTAATAGACACATGTACACACACAGCCCTCACCACGCCCACCTGAACGAATGTACCGAGGGATGTGGGGGGCGTCCAAGGCAACAAAACCCACCCTGCCTCACCCCACTTCACCTCACAGAGGGCACCATCTCTACAGCAGTGCGTTAGGCCTGAAAGAAACGGTCTTCACTTTATTCCAGATAAAGATAACACAACGCAGTATTAGAAACACAGTTATAGAGAAAATCTGGTAGGTGGGAGGAAGGTTTAAAAAAAAAAAAAAAAAAAAAAAAAAAAGAAAAATTTTGTTTTTTTTTAAATTTTTTTGTGTA
>VUQR01004898.1:113604-131667 GCA_015108515.1 Hemichromis elongatus
GGGGGGTGGGTTCATATAAATGGAGATAAAGAATTCTCTGGTAAATCAGGTAAATTATCTCCAGTTTATCCTTTGATGGTGACATCTCCAGGATGTAGGATGCCTCTCGCCCTTTGGCAACAGGGTGGGGCCCTCCACAACAGTCACAGTTTCTCAGGTTCACCCTTGGGACCATTAATTGCCCACCCCTACCCTTGAGTGTTTTGATATTTAGCTCTAAATTAGGTCTTCTCCTGCTTAACTAAGCGCCCATTACTTGCAACATTACCTACCAAAAGTAACCGCTGTTTAGTACACAACCTTGAGTACTATGACACCGTGAAACCTTTGGGTACATTAACAGGTGTGTCTACAGGTAAGTATTACATCCAACATCACAGTCGTTTGCCTTTCTTGGATACAAAGCCCTTTTTCACGTGTTCAACAATGAAAATCTCAACAATACTGTTGGCTGCACACAAGAGATTCACATTCACCAATGATAGAAAGTCACGTACCATCAAAACATCGCCCATACGCTTAGCCAAGCCTTCCTAATCGTCCTTTAACCAGCCTTGACAAACTGGTGCATATTGAAGCGAGGAAAGTAAAGTCTAACTGAACAAAGAGTCCACGTTAACAGCCAAAGTGGAGAAATGTCACTGAAAATATGGTGCAATCGTAACTCATCCTGTGGTTTGACTGGCTTTGGTAGCACCATGCACGGTGGGTATAAAGTCCCTCCTCTTCGGCATGCCTTATTTACAGAAACACACGAGTCGAGAGAGTCGGTTAAACAAGTTGATAAATACTACATTCAGAAAAAGGCTTTACAGCGCGGTTAATATCAAGACAACATCAGAATCAGAAACAAGTCAGGCCAGACTGAAGTGGAAAAAAATAGAACTTCTCAATGAATATAACAAAATAGACTTTTCTCCAAAGGTAAAGTAACGAGAGTTTGTGATGGTTTGTGGTGTGCCAGTCTGACCCGTTGGTGCTAATCAAATGACTACAGGGTGCAGCCTGACACTGTGCACAAGTTCACATACACGGGCTACACTCCAATGCTTGGAAATGCTGTCCTTTAACTTTCCTTACTGATCCCACCTGGTCTTAGGCCAGAAAGATTAATACCAGGAGCCCCACAAATCAGTCTCTGTGAGAGCTCGGGGAAGCAGCAAGGAAGGAAAGAGGAGGCATTATCTTTTTATTTGGAAGTAGCCTTTTTTAGCTCATAGGATCATTCAGAGGTCACTTAACGGACACCTGCCTCAACCAGACTAAATTGTTTAACGTAGAGTAAAATATTAGTGATAGAGGAGACAGAAGACACACAGCAGGACTAGGATCCCAGTTCATTTAGAGTCCCTTTCACTTTGGCTTAAAGTGCTGGAGCTCCCTCCGGCCACTACACTCACCTCCTAGTCCCATCTCCTTCGAAGAAGCTCTACAAACACATAACGAGGCCACTTATTTCAGAATTGACAGGAAGACTTACAGCATATTCCTATAAGGTCAGAGGTCATTATTCCCTCTGTGACCCACACAAGGAGACAGATTCTGGTCTGCTGAGCTGCAGGATCACACACACACACACACACACCCAGAGACCATGCAAAACAGTCCCAAATCATACATTTGGGAATACAAAACTCAGGACGGACAGTTCGTATGCTCACAAAAGGCGGAGGCAACAGGAAAAGAAAGTTCACATTTTCACCCCGGTGTGATAAAGGATTAAAGACTGATGTAGGGATGTGGAGAAATTAGGCAGTGGTGTCACTGTGATGAATGAGTAGTTTCATCCTCTTATTTTTCTTTTTCCCCTCAGCCACAGTAGTGATTATGTGTCTGTCATCCATTTGAAGATGTATCTCTGAAGCATCACTCATAGTTCGCTGAGCCTGTTCTCTGCAACACATCGCCACGATGGTACTTGACTCTGCGGGAAGAAGTCGTGGTAGGACGTGGATGTTATTGCTGTCTGAGTATTGCTTCGCGTCTAAAAAGTAACTACCAATCACAGGCTAGTTATTGCTGGATAGAAAATAAGGAATCGACGATTTCAAGACGGTTGCAGACCGCTTTGAGACCAAAATATTCTGGAGAACTAACATAGAGCAGCTGAGAAGTGATAGGGAATGATCATCTGATCATTATCAGAGCATCTGATGCAAAATGCTGAAACAAAAACATCTCCTGTGACCTTGATGCAATGATTTTAGCTCTTTCAATGTGAGGTACATTATACATAAACACAATTATTTGGGTCATGGTGACATCAGGAAACTACGGCACATATGCCTGCAGCGACCTGTGTGACCTACCACACTGAACTCAAGAGGAGCAAACAGCGACCTGCATGCAAATTAAAGCGGGCCATTACATGCACACCTATTAATGAGGTTGAGGCTCTTCAGGAGGCAAACATGATCAAATAAAATAAGTAGTATAATTTTGCTACTCTGGCTCCATTTATTTGATCAGCTGTGTTAATTTCACCACCCATGTTATTCCTTTAGGAATAATAGAGCAGCTGTTTTTCTTGAAATGTAAATCTCCCTTCAGGAGGTGGAGGAGGAGAGATATACAGTAATGTTATATAATCCAGCAGGCCTCTATGTGGTTTGATGCCTCCATCCATACTAATAAAAAATGAAAGAAGGGGCTAATGGTGAAAGTCTCCCGAGTGCTTTGTCTTGGCCCTCGGAGGTGCAAGCTGAACTAAAATATCTCCAGAAAGGGGGGGAAACGGATGAGAAGACGAGAGGGGGGAGAAAAGAAAGAGGGAGCGACTTGATTTCTTTCCGTTGAGAACGCAGGACGCAGATCAGAGAGCTCCGGGTCTATTTATAGATGTCCGCGGCTGTTTAGCTTTCGACGCACGTTCAGAGTGCAGCAGCAGAGCTGCCGGGTTGCTGCTGCTCCAGACGGGCTCTGCTGTGGAAATGCCTGCGTACGGAGCCGCGGTCGGTTCCCTCCCTTCTTTCTTCTCAGCTCATCACAAACTAATGCACCGTGAGGTTTTTACCCACAAACACACACGCAGATACACATGCACGCACACCGGCGCAAACTAACAATTACTCCCTGTTGAGCCACGTGTCCTCAAGTGGTCCGGTTCCGCTTAGTGTATGTATATCTTACATATACAGCTGCTGCCTTTAACATGTAATGCACTCGGTGCTCTCTGCAGACATGAGGAAGGGCGTGGCATGGGTTGAACGGGAAGAAGCGGGAAGCAGTTCCGATAGTGGCCTTTACCGGGGAAGACAGAGAGATGCTTTGCCCTGTAGTGAGTGTAGCAAAGAAAAAATGCCATCCGCCCTTCCATCCATGCATCAATTTGGCTGTGGATGATTAACCAATCTGCGTCTGCCACTGACATCTCCAGGCCACAGCCCTCCACCACTGCCCCGGACCTCCTCTGCTGCTGCTCACTCTTTGGCACTGGATAGATCCAGTGAGGAGCAGAGCTGACCCAGGTTGCCTCTCTTTCTTCCCACCTGGGTCTGCTTGGTCAGACGTCACTTGGAGTCCGTGCGCGGTGAGCCACGCTGGTGGGAACACAGCCGCAGCACACCAGCCACAGCGCCTTCTGAATCTCCTGGTTCCTGAAGGCGTAGATGACCGGGTTTATGACCGAATTGTAGGTGGCTGGCACCAGCGTGGCGTAGGTATATAGCGGCGGGTACGTGTAATCAGCGATGAGCGAGTAGACAGTGAATGGCATCCAGCAGGCGGCAAAGGTACCCAGGATGATAGCTAGGGTGGACACGCCCTTTCGGGTTGTGACGTAGTGGGGTGTGGCAGCCAGGAAGTGGTGCTGTAGGGCGATTTGGTGAGCGTGGCGCATCACGATCTTGCAGATCTGGACGTAGAGTTGCAGCATGAGGCCGAAGAGCAGCAAGAAGGAAACAGATAGCACAGCGATGTTATTTTTTGTCAGCGGCCGCACCACGCTGCATGTAACCTCCTCCGCTAGGCAGTTGACCCCTGTGACGGGCAGCAGGCCTAAACAAAGGGACAGGCCCCACAGCAGCACAAGCATGGTGTAGGTGAAGGCCGCTGTCCGCTCCGAGTTGTAGGTGAGGGCATAATATAACGACAAGTATCGGTCGATAGTGATAGCCAGCAAGCTGAAGACAGAGGCGGAGAATGAGGCCACTATCAAGCCCACAGTCAGCAACTGGGCTGAATCAGAGTGAAGCAAGTAGGCACAGGTGAAGTGCAGCACGAGGCCCAGGCCGGCAAGCAGGTCAGCCAGTGCCAGGCTGCCGATCAGCAGGAACATGGGAGCTCTGAGCGCCGGGTTCTGCCAGATCACAAGCACCACCAGAGCATTCTCACAGGCAATCAGAGTCCCAGATGAGCACAGCACAATGTCCCAGGGGTTGACCAGCAGCGGCAGCTGGCTGGGCCGCAGAGAGTCCTCCGGTGGAAGCATCCCCAGGCCGGTGCTGTTGTCCATCGGTCCACCGCCTCCGCTGGCCCACGCTGTGGAATCAGGAGTCAGCCAGCTGGGGGTGACCGGCGGCTCTTCACTCATTGTGGCCCCCGTCTGAAATTGACAAATACAGGTCACCCTGATGGTATTCACACTTTTATGGCCAAAAACAGCACAAGCAGAATAACATTTTCTTTTTTGGTCATTTTACATGGGAAGACAAAAACAGGAGCCGTTTTATCAGTCTGCATCATACATCTCAATCCATGCTGCTAAGACCCAGGTTAACTCGTTCTAGAGATAGTCAAGGTTATATACAGTGAAGGTGGTGCACAGAACTATAAGAGCAAATCCTCACATTACCTCAATGTTGCTTTAATTAAATAAAAGCAAAACTTGTAGTTTTAATTTGCATCCTTTTAAACAATAAAAGCCTGGGCTGAAGAAGAAATGCGCTGTACCATTATGTCGCTGATCCAAACGGCTAACAGGTATTTTCCTCTGGGAATTTAACCCATGACTGCTAAGAAGATTATAACACTCCTTTAATGTGCCAAGAGAAACATCCCCAAGAGGATAACATAAAGCAGAGTATGCTTTGCAGAAAAAAAAAATCCCAGGCCAGGACAGCCAATCATCGATAAACTACCAGAGGCAGTTAGTTAATCGACAGACAAGTCCCGCTCTGCTCAACAGAAGACACCGCACCCGTTATCTCAGGAAATGCCTGTTTCTACCTCACACCATAAGTGCCGTTTTACTTTGTGCACCTTGCATAAGAAACACACTGGCTGCTCCACGTCAGCAAAAGGATGCTGTAGGGGGAGGAAAAACACACACACACACATACATACAGGCGGCATCTTTCCATGCATGTCAAGGATGCTCAATAATGCGCCTCCACACCCAGCCTACCTTGACTCTGTGAGCTGAGACTTCCCGGTCTAGATGGAAGAACGACAGCCTGGCATTTCCACGGTATCTCACTGTGGACGGAGACGCAGCTCAGGAGAGAGGGGGATAAATGGAAGCAGAAAAGAGCGCGGAGCGGCTCTGCCGTTAACGGCGCATCGCTGTGGACTGCGGCTGTGCAGGGAGCAGCGAGCGGAGCATCGGCGGAAGAGATGAAGAGGAGGTGTGAGTGCGAGGGGAGGGTAGAGGGGTGATGAAGGAGGAGGAGTCCCAAATGGGCCAGATTGCCAGAGACCGGCTGAACTCAGTTAAAGAGCTAAATATGTCTAGTCCGTGGCGTCTCAAGGACAAAGACAGGTGTGAAGCGCGCGTACAGGTGTCTGCGCGTTTAGCTTATTCTGACATGAGCTCCACGCGGAGAACACACATATGATGGTACAACACTGGATCCTAATCTCATTAAGTTTGATCACCTGATCTGCAGGGTTTTGTTTTTTGTGTTATTTGTTGCCTACCCCCACCCGGCTTTTTTTCCTTTTTGCGCCCCGACTCGAGTTTCACGCGTGAAGGTGCTGGATGCAGAGGCTCGCTTTCTTCCCGCGACGCCCTGCTATTCTGGTCCCGTCTGTGCTATTAACAGCAACCCAGATGTGTGTCACCCAACCTCCTCCGGCTGTCCTCCATCTTCTTCGTCACATCCCCCTGCAGCTCTGCCTCAGAGACACCTGGTGTGTAGTAAGGGAGGGTGGGGAGGTGAATACACCTGACCACACTTAACTGACCAAGCAGGGGGTAACAGCGGCTGTGCGGGTTTCTTTAAAGACTCCTGCCTTTTTGGGTCTGAATGGATTAAAAATAGCTCCTGTTGTAGCAGGAAAGCTGGAATACCAAGTAACACCACTAAGGGGCGATGTTGAGTCCCCCATATGAGTCATCAGCAGTGTGCACCTGTGGGACTCAGAAAAAGGGAGCACACCCAGCCTCATTCTTACTGGCTTTATTTCTTTTTCTTTAAAACAGAAAATGATCGCTTCACAACAGGCCTTTTTTCAAGCAAACCCTCACATTAAGCTTGCCAACACCTACAAAACAGTATCAAAAGTGCACCATAGTGTTAATACGTCTTCTCAAGGTCTAACATTTTCCTATGATAATATTATCTTCTTGTAATATTTATACAAATACCATTCTGTACACTGTAGAAATACACAGCCTGGTGTGTCCTCTAAGTGGGACACCCATCCACTCCCCCAAACAATTCATCTTCCTTTACATCCATGATCCTGTCTCAGTACATCCCGGCTCACAATTACATTGTGGGGGGTGAAGACACCAGGCCAATGTTACATCATATGAATTATTAAATACCCATTCAACCCACACCCAAAGCAAAAACTAAAACGCCACTCATACAACCCACAAACATCTGTACAACCCTCATTCAAAGTCTGTTTCTTTTTTTTTTTGCTTTGTTTTTTTAAAAACAATCTTGACACAGTTTGCATTCAGTATCGTCTTATTGTCCGAGCAGCAGCAGCAGCGGATGATGGGCGGGGGGGCTGTGGAAGGGGCAGGAAGGACGGGGTCAGGCTGGTACGTATAGGAATTTTCCACGGCTGAGCTGCGCTGCTGAGTGTGTAAAAAGCACAGGTATGGATTACAGCTGTGCAGGCAGGTATGACACCGTGCAGGCTGCTGTGGTGCGTTTAAAATCCGCCACCATCCACAGAGAGGGAACAGAGCATTTCTCTTGGGTTATGCAGTAACACGTGAGGATCCAAATTTAGTCTCTGGACTGATAGAAGAGGATGTAGCCCGACTCGGAGTTCTTGGAGATTTCAGAAGTGAGACCGTAGAATTCTTCTATGGCCTGTGCATCAATTTTCTGTGGAACAGAGATTTTCTGTAAAAAAAATAGAAGCCTACAGTGAAGTCTAAATCACACAAACACAAATAAACTCACTCACCTCTACAATATCGTCATCAAACAGCAGCCAGAAGTCGTGACTTTTCACAATGGCAATGTAGTGACCCCTGTTTGGACCACTGAAGAGAAATAAATCACCGCATTAGCTCAGAAAAGTCACGTTTAAACATCAACCCCAACAGGAGATTTATACTTCTGTGTTGAAACTATGCCATACACCCTAATCTGACGTGCAACTCCCTGGAAATGTAACAAAACATTTGGATTGGCCTCTTCAGTACTATTAATTCTTCTTGTGCATTTCCAGCTACTTTTCCACTGCAGTTTTTTAAATAATCAGTAAGAATAACAATCATCACCTTAATAGGAAGATTTAGAGACATCAGCAAATTCCTGGAGGGAGATTTGACAAAACAAATGCGTCTCCCCCCCCAAAGTAGCACCTCAGGTCCGCTCAGTTTGAGCCATTTTCCCATTACAATTGAATACCACTTTAATGAGTGGCCTGAAATTCTAGTGATGTAATTTGTATGTGACACAAATGCAACACAACAATGGAAGACATCGAGGCGATGGCATACATCTGCCACTTACATACGTTACATCGTATACTCTGCAAAGACTCACTGCATAAGTCTAAAATCAACAGTGACCATCTGAACGTGGAGCATGTGAGAGGAAGGGAAAAGACAACTTCAACAAATTGTAAGCATTAATGAATTAAAACACTCAATATAAATCAACCCTCTTCAATTGAAGAGAGTCATTCGCATTTGTTTGGTTTCCAGACACTTCTCTCCTGCTAAGTGCCAAGACGAGTACAATTAGAGCTTTAACTATTAATTATGAAAATGTTAACACGACTGCAAGTAAGTCTTGTAAGTACGACAATATGTCAGGAAGTGCCTCAAGCCCTTTTTTGTATAAAACTGAAAACAAAAGCAGTCATTGATTCTGTTTACCTGGACTAACCTCAGCTTCACCTGTGCAGCTCTGATGTAGCATTTCCTATTCTTATAATGCAACAAGTCTGATGAAATGATAGGAAAGGGTCAGAAAGCACATAATGTGCGGTTTATTAATGTCACCGAGTTTAAGCAGGTAAGCTTAACAATGCGAGCTTTGAACCATCATTATGAGACCAGTCAGCCACATTATTAAAACCGCCAGCCTCATTGTTATTGTTTAGGTGTCCTTTGTGCCTCTGAAACAGCTGTGACCTGTTAGAGCGTGGACGCGGGAGTACACAGTGTCCCGAGTGGGTTGTGAGGCAAAGATTTATCAGACTGAGGGTTACAGTTTCCCAGGAATACACCAGGTATAGGTACATCGCATCTACCAGAGCTGATGTACCATTTCAGATGCGGCTCCCCGCCCCGTGCTGCGTCTTTCAAAAACAGTACGGTGTCCGTTTTTTATGTTAGCTGTGTCACAGAGCAAGTGATGAGGATAGGAAATACCCACAAGAATCCATAAACCCACTATATTCCTGGTGTTAGTCTGTTAGTCAGTTTTTGTGGTAAGGAGGGCATGCTGACTCGCTGGGAGAAGACTCTTGGTGCAACTGTGGCGGGCCTCATCTTTACAGGGGAAACAAGATGGCCACCACAGAGGCAACCTGCAAACACCTTGCTGCATTAGTGCTTCCCAACATTTAGCTAGGGGGTGTTGTTTCTGTTCTTGGACAAACTTTGGGTGAGCGTAACGCATAAAAGTAAAATCTAGCAACTAATGCACTGAAATCTGAAAAGTGGGACAGAGTCTAAGCCTTAGACTCAAAGGCTTCCACTCCAGAGCATGATGGCAGACTGTGTCTAATGTACTTGACCTCTACTAACTCAGGTTCCTGGAGAAAATTCACCAGAAAACCCAGTTAATTTTTTTTATAACCCCTAAATTAAAGTATATCCAGACAGGTGAAAAAAACAAGTGGCAGAAGTGCGGTGAACAGCTGGCAGACCACTTCCATATATTTTGGAGTTGCTGTTTATTTTGCCTTTCTGGGAAGAGATAAAGAGCAATATAAACTGTATTTGGAAGACAGAGACTTTTTTTGTATGGTTTATCTCTGTAACATCATGAGCAGTTTACCTGTCAAAGGTAAACACTGAAGTATTTTGCTTGCAGCCAGTAAGAAGGCAATGAGGAGTAGAAAAGTGAACCCCCAATTAAGAATGACTTGATTGCAATAGTGAGTAATATTCATGAAATGGAAAGATTTACTTTCTCTTTACATTAATGTGAACAATTCACAAAAATTAAGAGAAATTGACGCATTATATAAACATTGGTTTTAATTCTTCGACTAATCGGCGGCTTTAGTCTTGACCATCAATGTCATGCATCCCTGGAATTTAGCTTGACAGGAGATGGAAAACCTCTTATTTGCCAATCTATTATTCTTACAACAAGGGGAAATCTGAACTGTGTTTCAGCATGCACTCACTGAAAAGCAGGGAAACACCTTGAATAAACACAGACAGACCAACTCCCAGTGACTCTGGGTCAAAGGCAGCGCTGACATAAAGGAGAGCACAGCTAGCTAAGCATTGATGGAAACTGAGATGAGCTAAACTTTGTCACATCTACTTTATCTACCTCATTTCCACTTCCACAGCCAGATTAGAATCAGCAGTTAACCTGCTAAATGCACTCCTTTGGACCGTGGGAGGAAACCAGAGTAGCTAGACGAAAGGTAGTAACATTTAGCAAGCTAAAGCCACACAGGCGCCTCAAGAAGGTTCAAACTGAGGTAACTGTGCTAACCACTGAACCACCCCTGCATAAGAGTCTACATGTTGCTGTATGATTCAGATGTAACCCAACTTTGCTCTAAAACCTACGGGTTCAAATGTATTTTATTATTTAAACAAAGAATTAAGCATGTGTCTCTCTATACTGGTTATGTGTTCATGTACGTACCTCCCACAATGCACCACCACGGCGACCAAGTCGTACAACCTCTCAGGATTGGTAGCGTCCCCGGAGGTGTTGAAGAGGCGGAGTTCCAGGGGGAAGACAACGCGATAGGACAGCTTGGTGTAGCGTTGCAGCTGCTCCATGTATTTAAAGCGCTTCAGGTGCAGAGCTAGGATCATCGGCAGCTTCTTTACACGCATCCTACATTTAAAAGAACAATTAAGAGTGCAACACTGGATATAGATGTCCGACCACACACAAAATCATACATTAATAATGAACCTATACACTGACCTTTTGTGTGCCTCCTGTTTGCTTCTACATTCTTCACAGTAGTATTTGTACTCACTGCACAGTGTCTCTGTGTTACTAAAACCTCTGAGAGGAATCAAAAGAGAAAAACGGTCAATTTTAAATCCACACTTAAAAATACAACACAATGCAGGGTGTGACTCTCACTTCCAGTTAATAATAGGGCCTTTCTGCATGAGCTATTCTGACATGAAATGGCCAGTAACAAAAACTTTAATAACAACTTCACTTTGACTTCAGCAGACTTCAACAAAATGTGTTGAATCTTTTCAATCTAAATACAAGAAAAAATTCCAGAAACCCAGGCTGTTGTCTCCAGATGGCTTTGTTTTGTATTACCAACAGTCCAAAACCCAAAGAAATGAGGTGTAGGAAGAAAACAGGCAGCAAATGCTATCTTTTAAGAGGCTGGAACCATCAAATTGGTGTCATTTTTCACAATCGTTGCATAAAGCTGCTAATCCTGTTCCCTCAATGGCTGATGCAGCAGTGTTTCTTTACCTGAGGCAGTGTGTGATGGAGGTATTCTGTTCTACATCGACAGAGAGGTCCAGAAAATCCTCATCTTTGCTGCTTATCTGGTGGAAAAATATGGCTTGTAAAGGTTAGAATAACTTTTTTAAAGCAGTACATGGCCAGGCCTTAGGTTTTATTTCCTTAAGTTAAATATTGTTTGCACAAAATCTAAGCTCTGTGGTGACACTGCAACTTTATCTTTGCAACCTTATTGAAAAAATGTGTTTAAGCAAGAGTCTTGTTAAGATGATATGACACTTTGTGTGTCAGAATGAAGTGAAGAATCTCACCGTTTCACAGGTGAGGCAGCGCGTCTCGTTGGTCAGAGTGCCTTGGAAGATCTCATGGACCCAGGTAGGAGCAGGCGTGGCATTGCTGTTGTTGTTCTGGGAGTCCAACGTGCCGTTGGCCAGGCGGCCGTTTGTCTTATCCTGCTTCCTCTCCTCTTGAAGCAGATCAGCAATGGTATTAAGCAGGTAATTTAGGAACTCGTGAGCATCCTGCTGCATGTAGTTGTCAAAGAGCTCTGAGTAATAAAAATTGCAACAAAAAGCAGCATTTCAGTTCAGTAGGAACAACAACAACAGGATGTCCTGCTGTCTCTGCAGGTCAGCAGATTATAGTTTCACCCTCTGCAACATCTTTTTTTGTTCCACCAGTCGCCCTGTCTGGATCAGTTCCTCTCACCATTCTCTTTGCGTAGTCGTGTGATAAACTTCTTGGGTGGTATGACTCCCACTTTCCTCTTCTGGTTGGCAATGCTGTGAAACAGATCAGCCAGGCAGGTGAGCAGGTTCTCCTTCCGTCGAGGCTGACTCCGGTATGCCAAGATCTTCTCCCGAAAAGGCCGGCAGAAGTACAGAGCCTGCAGCACTGAGTTGCAATAGCAAGTGTTTCCAAACTATAAACAAGAGGAAAACCCAGTGTGAGTACTCATCAGGCACAGATGCAACACAGGTAGTGTTACTGCTCACTTACATTGACCAGACCAAAGTAGTGCTCATTGACCGGAAACTGCTCAGATCCAATCTCTTTCTCCAGAGCAGAGGCATTGGCGCCCTGTAAACACAGTGGACAGACAAATATTTTACTGTCCTCAAAGAAGACATAATTTTCTTCAACACTGCCTCCGAATCCTAAATCCAAATCCCGTCTTAGCTTCGCATTTTCAAGGTCAGGTTTGCAGCTATAAATGAAAAAAAAAAACAAAACAATGGATGGTTTAAAGCTCAAAGACGAGCTATTCCGCTGTTAAATCGTTTTTTTTTTTGCCATAAGAGTGATAATTTCTTACCCGTTCTTAGACAAAAATCAATTCAACACGAGAAGATTTGAAAAGCAAAACTGAACAAAATTGCATGTTTCAGAACAGAAAACGTTTAATCTCGGAGGTTTCCTAAGTTTGCGATGACTCTGTGTCGGCATATGTATCCCTTTGGTATTATTTAGGTCGGGTGAAAGGCTAGGATGAGCCGTGCAGACAGCAGCAAATTGTGCAGAGTAGATCTGGACCTGGAATGGGTCCACAACTGCGCAGCTAATGTTAAACAATGTCGTCATTGCCTGCGTTAATAATATCTGGCAGATTCCCACGACAACTTGTCTGTTCTCCTCTTTGTTTCCGTCACATACCGCAGATTAATCCTCGGAAGTCACCCATTATCCAACTGTGTTTCAGTTGCTGGCGAGCAAAAACACTGGTTTAGCTTTACTTACCTTCACGTTAGCTAGTTAGCTGTAAATCACAGGTGCAGCAGGTGCACTGTCACCGAGGAAGCTGTGAGAAATGTTAGCCAAATAAGTCGTCAAGCTATGAGTAATAAAGCACCCAGCATTCCCGTGTGCCCGTCAACTGCCGTTAACAAAAAGCGGGGAGCGGAGAAGGCGGTGGGTGGCTGCTTGCTTGGCTTGGCTATAGACGGAAAACTGCTTGGCTAGCACTGGCAGCAAAATTTACTGCTTTCATTTCTAATTCCACGGCTTAAAACGCCAACAGCAGCGAAGCCGCGGTTTCCGTACCACCCTATAGTCTGACTAATAACAGTATGAGACTGCCGCGCACTCACCATGGTACAAAAAGAGGCAAATTTGGAGACTGTCATTAGGATTTCCATTCGGCTAGCGCCATCTTCCACCACACCGCAGCGCGCTGACAAGACTGGGTTGGCTCCCCTCGTGAGGGTAGGCAGGCGATTCTGCTGAGTTCTCGACGGAAGGTCCAATTGCTCAAGAACGCGAGAGCGTTCTCTGCCGGGTGCTTCCGTTTTAGCTTTAATCACGGAAGTGAGTCGCTTCCATACAGCCTATAAAAAAAGCTTTTGACTATGATTTTCACACATTATACGTATTCGATGTCTACTCAGATGCAGTTATCTGGCGAATAGAAATTAACAAACATCACGTGACGTGTTATTGAGGTCCATGTCGCTGAAGAAATTAAAGGTTGACTGAAGTCAAGTGTTGCGCATACGTACATTGCACCCAGAGCCACTGACTAAGTCCACTAGATTGCGTTAAAAAAACAACTGCTGTTCTGTATTCATTTTTTCTTTTTTCAAATAATTTATCGTAAGACTACCATTCTAGGAAAAAATTGAATTGAATTGAATTGAATTGAATTGAATTGAATTAAATTAAATTCATACCTAGCGGAAAATTGGTTAAAATGAACGGAACAAATGATACATTTGACAGACGTCTCAAACTTGTTCTGGGACCAGTCTTGCACTCTGATGGCTTTGCAAAATTTGAAAATTAGAAGAAGGAGGTAATCCACTAAATTCAAATCAGTTTGATAGATAGATAGATAGACATCTCTACAGAGAAGAACGCAAAAAAGGTGATATTATCTATGTTAAGTTAGTTTCTCTGATCCAGCCTGCTAATGATCACAATATAGATCTATTTTTGTATTTATTATTTTAACCTTTACAGTGATTTCAGATTATGGGTTTAAAATATGGCTAAAATTATTTTAAAAATTAATGACACATTGTTCAGTACTAGTAACATTTGTATTTTTGTATTTTAATATTAATATATTAAAAAAACACTACAATCCAGCGCTTCATATAAGAGAAAGTCTGACAAATGTCACCCATGTAATACAAAAGTAAGTCTTCATTCGTCTTCGACCAAAGCGTTACCGCTTGCTGATTCTCGGTCTTTTTTTTTTCGTTCAGGCATCTCACGGTCTGCCTGAATCAGCTTTTACAAGGCGGAGTTTGGGGGCCATTGCTCTCTCTTTCCGCCGTACCCGCCATCTTGTAGAGACCGGGGGTAAGATGTTCTCTCTTTAAAAGTGGATTTTCATGTATATTATGGCTTCTTGCGTGCACAGTTTCACTTATATATCCACCGCAGTTGTTCCCTCACGCTCCACGGGGTTGTTAATGGCTGAAAAGGTGTCCCTGGGAGTAGTTTTCTCCGTTTACAGCCCTCCGGTTCAGTAGCGTGGCTCTCCATGTGGGCCTGCCAGGCAGAGAAGCGTTTAATAGAAGCAGTTTTTTCCTACCTCTGACATCCTTTCTTTCCCACTGAAAGACGCGAAACACCGATATTTTACATTCACATTAAAGCGTTTGTCACGACGTGGCTCTAAAATGTTAGATACTGCTTATCATAGCGGACTGAATTGTCCCTGCTAGGCTGTGCATTGCTACGTTTCGTGATGCGCTGGCTGTGTATAGTAGCTTTTTAGGCTAATGCATCTTTGTCGTTTTAAAGGGGAGTGATATTTGGGGTCGTATTTTTTTTTTCTCGGCTGATTGTGTAGAACGAGCTCATTCAGCAGGTTTGCAGTCATGTAACGAGTATGAATATGAACTTCCACGTGTTTATGTTATAATGTTGAAAACCATGTGTTTTCTGTAAGTGACAGTCGGTCTAATTTTCCGTCACCTGGCGCAGTTAAATGTAAATAAACTTCTTTATTGACTTGTTTTATTACATACCTGCTAAAATGATGCGTTTACATTAGTAGGCAGTGGTCACCCTTAAGTCTGTCTAATCTAAGTGTGCTTTCTGTTAGTAATCAGGCATCATGACGAACACCAGAGGCAAGAGGAGGGGGACCAGGTACATGTTCAGCAGGCCATTCCGCAAGCATGGTGAGTCCAAGTTTAAAGTGCAGGTGTACTGTTCATTTGGCACTAGTGTGTCTTTAACTTGTCTTTCCTTCTCTCTCTTTCACAGGCCCAATCCCTCTGTCCACTTACATGCGTATCTACAAGAAGGGAGACATTGTTGACATCAAGGTAAGCAAAATCACAGCATGTACTATCTGACTGAGACTCTTTTCATCCGTCTTCATGCCACATTGTGCCTTAATGGAGATCTACTTTTTTCTATCTAATCTACAATGTTGGTGAATTCATCGAAAGGTTTAACCCCTCCCCTCCCTTAACACACACACAAAACAACCAAACAAAAAGACAATACTAGTATGCATAAATGTTCAAAATGAAACTCTGATTGTTGTGCACAGTGATTATGAAGAAATTGTGCTAAGTTCTTTATAAAGTGCTTTGGGAAACTTGCATTTCTTAAAATGCATGTGTTCTAAATAAGCCAAATTCATAAAGGCATCAGTGATGATTGGACATGAGTATATCTCGAGTCATCTTGGTCACTGGATGTTTTTTTAAAAGGTTCACTTGTGGTTTATTTTGTTTTTATTTCACTAATTGCCTAATCGGGTGACTAGTAGGAGTAAAAGTGGATTAAATTATCATTTCATTTCAGGGCACAGGAACCGTTCAGAAAGGTATGCCTCATAAATGCTACCACGGCAAGACAGGACGCATCTACAATGTAACCCAACATGCTGTCGGCATCATTGTCAACAAGCAGGTCAAGTAAGTAAGATCCTTTATTTTGGGACATTTAGATCTGTGCTGTTTGAGCTAGCACACACCAGATGACTTACAACGCCTACAAATGAAAGCATCTAACAACTAACCTGAGCAACTGTTGATCAACTCAGCATGGCTTGGTTAAGTCTGATTCCAACAATCTGATCATTATTGCATTAAATATCTGCTCTCTTTGGTGTGTGTTGGCTCGTGCACTTTACCTAGTGAGAGGAAAGATGACCCCATCGTCACTTTACTACCATGAACCATTCTGTCCATGGTGGTCATTCATGTGGGGGAAAGCATTTCATCCTTGAGAATCCCAGCATACCTTCCTGTGTTGACCTGGGATTTTATGCAGGAGACATTTGGACATTGAAAGACCATTTTCACAACAAAATTAAACAAGTGTACCATTGCCCAGTTTCTTTTAAATAAACTATTAATTGAAATTGTTCACTCTCACAGAGGCAAGATCCTGGCCAAGAGGATTAATGTGCGTATTGAGCACGTGAAGCACTCAAAGAGCAGAGACAGCTTCCTGCAGCGCGTCAAGGAAAACGAGCGCAAGAAGCTGGAGGCCAAGCAGAAGGGCACCTGGGTGGAACTGAAGCGCCAGGTATGAGCTCAGTTTATTGTAACACGTGAATAGAGAATTGTGCACTGTTAAAGCCTGACATGTTCAAAAAGTAAGAAGACAACCCTGAAGTGTAATTTGAGTAAAATTAAATTTATTAAACCAGTATTTTTGTGCTTCATTGTGTTTACACTCACATTTTCCTCTCTTTGCCTCCTCAGCCTGCTCCTCCTCGTGAGGCTCACTTTGTCACCACTAAGAGAAATGAGCCACAGCTGCTGGAGCCCATCCCCTATGAGTTCATGGCATAAAGTGCTTGATTAAAATAAAAGATATTTGTACACACACTCCTCGCGGTTGTGTAATTTGTTCACACATTTGATCATTCATTTCAGTGTCGTGATGAGCCATCACTCAGTGATGATTCTCCTCCTTTGATTGCTCTAAATGAAACAAAGAGAATTTCATTTCACCGGCGAACTGAGAGTGACTGGCACACATGTCACAAGCATTTCACTGTACACAGCTGTAGCTGATGGGGTTGTATTAGTTTACGTTTCCCCTGAAGGGGGGAGAGAGAGAGATTGTGGGCATTTGCACCTAAATGCAATAATCAGAATAATCATGTTAAACTTGGTTTCTGTAGAAAGCTGTATGTCTGGATCTGCACACACCATGACCCCAATTAGATCTGTGAAAACGAGACAAACTTCCCCTGTTCTGGATCATGTGTGTTCATATCTTCTCACAGGGACACCAAACAAAATTACAATTTATATAGTATTAAAAAGGGATGCAGGTTTTCACTGTTACCCCCAGCAAGAAGATCCTGTAAGGAGGGTCGTGCTCTACCATCTGTCTGGGGGTTTTCTGTGTGGAGTTTTCATGTTATTCCCGTGTTTGGTGGGTTCTCTCCAGGTACTCTAGCTTCCTCCCACAGTCCAAAGAAATGCACAGCTGGGTTAGTTTAATTGTCCATATGTGAGTGTGAATTGTCTCTAACAGGACTGGCAGCCTGTCCACGGCGTGCCCCACGTCTTTCTCTGCAGGTAGCCGTTACCATGATAAGGAGCGACTTTAAATACAAAAAGTGATGGTGTTGATCATACAACAGAGAAAAGCCTGTAGTTTTGTTTTTAGGTTTTCTAAGAGCTAAATATATTATTGTGATCATGAATGTACAATTACACAGTGGGTGGCAGCACCAACACTGTTAATACTTTAGACTTTAACAAAGCAACTTTTGGTCTGAAAATGTGAAGTCAGTATATCGACCATTTCTGTATATAAAATTAGCAAATAAATTATACATTTTCAGCTATCAGTTAATCTATAAAAGCAAGCACTACCGTTATTTATAATTTATTATATTATTTATGTGTGTGTGCTTTATTATTATTATGTTATTTATCATTGTCTGGTTTGTCACTACTAAACCATTCACTCCTGCAAAGTGTGAAATCAAGCCTCGGTTTCAGAGCATAAATTGTTTTTTAATGTTTATGAAATGAGCCAAAACTTCTTTGAATCTTGCAGTTTAATTTAGTGATGCAGAAACAGAATGCATGATTCACTCTTTAAATATCATCAAAGGGGAGAAAATAAGGCCAGACAGTTC
>VUQR01004898.1:141592-164169 GCA_015108515.1 Hemichromis elongatus
GAGGTTGGTTTTTTAAAAAAAGAAAAAAAAAAAAAAAAAAGGAAAAATCCTGGAAAAATGTGACATTTAACCAACCAATCGGCACAAAGCCCACAAATCAGAAACATAATAATAATTAGTTAAGATAAAAACAAGAAAAACGTGACATTTTATGAAGATACACGCTTCTTTATTGTATAGTGTCCTGTTTGAAGCTGCTGACAACAGGACAGCACCCTTCTAAAACCACATTATATCAAAAAACACATTCACACATCCAGAACTATATTGTATTTCCTCTGTGTGCTCACCTGGGCAGGCCCAGCCACATGACCCACGAGGGGGACCAGTTGGCATCAAAGTCACTGTCGTGAGTGTGAGGCAGCAGCTCGTCATGGTCTTGGTCTTCCACCATGGTGACCTCGAGCACTCGCAGCTGGACCGAGGGCGACGCGGCGCTGGCCTTCAAGGTGCCCACGGCCTCACTGTGGCTCAGGTAGGTCAAATCCTGCCCGTTGATGCTCAGCAGCACATCACCTGAGAGAGGAAGCAGGAGATGAAGTGGTTTTCTGTTGTGATGTTTGTGATGTGGCTTAATCGGTCCAGAGGGAGCGTTCACCTCTTTTGATTCGCCCATCCCTCGACAAGCAGCCATGCGGTTGGACGCTTGTCACAAAAATCGGCAGCTCCCCGCTCTTGCTGCCCCGCCCTCCTGCAACAGTCATGCCCAGAGACTCGTGTGGTTCCTTCTTCACAGTGATGTGTTTCTCCTTACAGGTCACACACTGGGACAGGTCCTGGGAGCAATCGAAACATAGGGTTGACCTCAATATGGCAAAAAAAAAAAAAAAACCTCTTTTCATAGTATTACTTTTAAATCTCAGTTTTGATTTTGATCTCATAAAAATCTAATTTTATAACAAAGTAAAGGTGAAACAAAAAAATGCAAGTCATGTCCTCACTCTGTGGGTGCTGGTGCGGGACAGGTGTATGGCCACAGGACTCGGGGTAGAGCTGTGGTTAGGCAGGAAGTGATCAAGGCAGTATAGGTCTCTAGTGGAGCTGGATTTTGGCGGTGGCGGCGGAGTTGGTTTGCTGGGTCGGCCAATCAGCAGGTGGACTCGTTCTCCGCTAGCCTGAAAGGGCAGAATCTGTGCTTTAGAGTCAAATCTGAAGTAGCAAATTTTTTTTTCAGCCCCTGTCTGAAAAACCAAAATGGAAATCCAGTATTGTAGACCAAATGAAAAAACTGCACCTGTATGATCTGAGCAGCTTGCTCTGGGGTGCCGTGCCGCAAGTCCTGTTCATTGACTGCCAACACGCGGTCGTTACTCCGCAGTCTGCCATCCTTGGCAGCCAGGCCTCCCTCCAGGAGATCTAACACAAACACCCCTGACTCATCCGTTCGCCGTACCAGCTTGATTCCGAGCTGCTCTGTGGAGTCTCGCTTATGCAGGGTGATTCTCAGAGTGGCTGGGCTTGGCGGGGTGACTTCGGGAGTGGAGCAGGGGGCATGGGGCACTGCTGGGGTGGAGGAGGAAGAGGAAGGAGGTGCCCGGGAGGCACAGCGACGCTCTCGGAGTACAGTCAGCTGCAGCGTAGTGCAGGGGCGGGCCAGGGTGGAGCGAGCAAAACTGTGCGGTACGTTACTGATGTCCACATTGTTCACCTTGGAGTGGATCGGAAGGGAAATTGGATTAGCAAGTTAGATTTGAAACCTGACCAGATTCTTAGCTATCAGTCCAATTTAAGTTGTACACTCAAGTTCTTTTAGCTCTGTTTTGGTCACCACCAAAAACAACTGAGAAAGAAATACAGCATTTATAGCTTTCCCTGTCTGCAAGGTAACTAAATTGTGTTTGTCTGCTCTCTGGAGCTTTCTTGTTAATGGAAATGTATCGTAAATAGAACCTTAAAACCACAACAGTGTGCCAAAGGGTGGCAAAATCGCCTATAGATCATCACTATTAGTGATAGTGAACTGCTCACGAAGGGTGACCCCTTTCAACAAGTCCTCATCACCATTTATAGAAGACTATTGATAGAGGAGCTTTAAATAGTAGACTAAAAATAGAAAATTGACTAAGATGAGAGTAAATGTGGTGTTGAGAGAAAACGACTGGCTAATTTCTAAGTGAAGTTCTAAACTATCAAAAATATATACATATATATATATATTTCCCCAAACACAATGTAGAAAATGATAGTGAGGATAATTTAGAAATGTTGCAGTCACACAGCATATCCAGAACAGTGGGACTTACTCCACTGTTTACAATATTCTCAGCACTAGACTGTCTGCAGCACGTATTGCAGAGTAGCATCAAAGCTGAGCAGACCATTCAACTACAAAAATATCACCCTGTGTGTGCCTATATTAATGTATTGTGCTGGACTCTAATAATATAAAATATTTGGTAAGCGCTTATGTTCAACAAATATTCCAAACACTCTGAAAACACTGAAAATTTACACCTGAAGCTGATCTCTCACCTGGAGTATCTGATCCCCGGCTAGCAGCCTCCCGTCGCGTGCAATGACCCCATCTCGGTAAACTTCCTGAATCACGATGTTTATGAGAGGCGTCTCATTTCCACCAACAATACTGATTCCCAGCTCTACATATGGGTTCGCACGGTGGACCTCTATGGCAGTTATCTCTCCTTCAGGAAGGGAGGGGAGCTTCACACAGCCTAGTGGAAACACCAGTAATATTATTTAAAAAAAACAAAACTGCACTTAAGAAAGTAATTTCCACATCTTTCCAACCTTTAGTACAAAGCTGACTGGATGTGATTGTCCTTTTTTTGTATAAGACTACAGCTCACAAGAAAGTATTTTATTATCTGCGGTCTCTTTGAGAAGATCCTCAGTGAAAGGAACAGATGATGTCATACCCTCCTCAGCAGACAGAGGCGGGGATTCAGGGCAGTCCCAGCCAGAGGAGGTAGAGCTAACGGAGCGTAGGAGATGGATACAGGGATTACTGAGGGGCCGCTTCACCCTGGGGACCACACACTCCAACCCTACTACACCTACAGGCAGAAGGACATGAAGAGATGGACGACAGCTATATTATTAACTTTGCTGACAATCCAAGATTGATGGATCAACTTACTGTCTTCTTCGGTGCTTTCTTCAAAGGCAGGGTTGTCAAGGCCGGCATCATCTGTCCACACAGGCCCGTTACCGCAGCTGTTATTGGGTCCAGAGGGCGGTGACGGCGTGCGGTCCCTCAGGTCTGTCTGTGGTGTATGCGGTGACCTGGGAGGGCTGGTCACCATCGCTCGCTCATCCCCGCTCTCACATCGTGGACCGTCCCCATTTGTCTGCTGACTCCGCATCCCTGGACACCTTTCGTCAAGCAACAGGTGTCAGCGTATCACCCCGTCCAACATGTAAAGAAACCCCAGCTCCGTTAACTTGATGCGGTTCTCCCTCGCAAGAGAACAAAACTCGAGATTTTTTTATTCCTACACTGCCAAAGTTTAAAATGACTTTAGTTAACAGGTTCTTTCTACAATTCTAAAAATTAAATCAGTAAAGCTTCAGAAACGTGCTGATACTTTGTATGATGCAAAATAAAACTGTACTTCCTCAACCTGTATTGGTAAGGGTTTTTTTTTAAACTCTAACTACTATGCAAATTCATATTTAATTTTTTTTTAATTGTTACAAGGTTCAATAATCATGAAAACTTACAATTTTCTGGCCATTTTTCATGGTTCAGACTTTCCAAGGATAAAATCCCAGGAAAAATAGGGGGAAAAAAGTCTGTTCGACAACCCTTGGTTGTGGTTTTCAGTTGTAAATTGGCCTTGAACTTTCAAGCTGGTTTGAATTAACAACATCATCTAATTTAAATAGAGCAGCAACTAAAGACGTCTCTCCCAAACTCCTAAATGCAAAGGCCAGCAAATGCTCACATCCGAGAAGCTGAAAACAGAGATTTGTTGAAAACTGCTGATTTGATGTATGAATGGCTCCGAGATCAGATAATCAGCTACAAGTTAATTATAAAACATTTCCTTAAAAAAGAAAGACGGGACGACGTGTCCGTAAAAATAGAAACACTTCACTTAGAAACAATTTAAAAATAAACTCACAACGACTCACTCAAAGGGTCAGTATAGTATCAGACTTAATTCCCTTTTTTACTGTAAGTGGTAGCTTAGAGGTGACAGGTGTTTAATCCCTTGTGACATAGAGTAATTTTGTTTTCTTTAACAAATTTCCTTCCTTATCTAGTCTTTCGTTTTGGCAAAGAACAAATAGATTTGACAGGAAAACTGGTAAATGCTAAAACCAAATTCTTCTGCTCATTTGGGTCCTTTTCTCCTCCCAGGGACAAATGAAAGTTCATTCCTCACACGTACACGGTGTGGGCAACAAAATGAGGCAGCCCACCTTAATCACCGTGGAACACCGTGTCCTCCTCTTTTAATCGAATGTCTTATCCCTAATCTTCAACAAAAACAATGTTGACTTACAAAGTCGCACAAACACAACGGCAGGCTGTTGGTTGCTATCTTGAACCTAAGTCTGCCGGGCAGGGGAGCGGTGAGGCCGAGGTTTAAGCTTTGCTAAAGAATGTTGCGTTAGTCCTCACTGTGACCCCGTGTGATCTGTTAAACCATCTTTCCTTATCTTGTCAACACAACCTTACGTGTGCTCTTTCCTGAGGTAAGGCCGGGATGCAGATACTTTTAAGAATAAATGTTTTAAAGCAGACACACTCAAGAGATTTTGCAGTTAGAAGACGACAACTGGTGTTGTTACGCAACATTTGACCATTTAGCGTCATCTTGTTGACTTTCGGCTTCACTGGCATCGCTTTGCTACACAGCCTTTCTTTAAAAGGGATTCTTTTATAGAAAAACAGCTGACTCAGAAAAGCTTTTAAAGGACTGTAAGTGATAGTCTGTTATCCTGATCTTGTTAAGGAAAATCTCCTTAAGTTAATCGAGGTGTTAGGAGGACAGTGGAAAACCAGTCAATAAACCAACGCAAAAACACTGTAAATACTCTGAAGAAATTCAGCTACAATAGAGTCTGCTTAAAGATCAAGAGCATTGGTTTTAATGCCTTAACCAGGCGCAAACACATCACCACATACTGCTTGAATTACATCTTTAAAGCAGCAATGACAGCCCGACACCAATGCACACAAACGTAACCTTGCACGTCAGTGTAAGACATGGCAACAGAGGAAACAAGGCAGAGAGAGTAAAACGCAAAGCAAACCGAAAGACAGACTGAAATAACAAAAACAGTGGAAACCAGTGAGTAAATAATGTCTTTTTGTCATTCTGAGTCACGCTGGCCTCACACCCCACTGCGTTCGACTCACCACAGGCCGGGGTTGCCCTTGGCTGTCTCACAGAAGAAGTGGTTGAAAAGATCTCTGGTGTTGAAGTTGCTCAGCATGGTTGCAGAATGAGAACACGAAGGCTCCTGGTCAGCCAACCCATGACTGTCGAAAGGGAATCACTAATCCCCCGTCACATGACCTACAGCCCAATAATCCCTGCAGGGTCTCACAGCACCTGGTCCAAATGGGCCAAAAGCCAAAGCGTGTGCACGGTGTGGGGGGAGACCTTTAAGGTTAAGATTGACGGGTAAGTTTATGTGATGCTAACTCTGATTTGTGATATCTCCACTAGTTCTGTTTAAAAACAAGCCTATCACAAGGATGGACTGGTTCTGAGCTCCACTTGTGCTTATTACTAAAAGATGTTCAACCGATCGCCTGGTGGCTCTGTTAGCTGAGAAGCTACCTTGGCAGTTTAAGCTCATGAAATCCTGACTGAATGCACGGTGTCATAATGATCTCATACATTCATCCATCTGCATACAAGCTTTATTACCTGTGTTTAAGGTGTGCCTCCAGGTCACAGCGAGGCATGCTGAGGGAGCAGACAGGGGTCAAAGGGCAGGACACAGACAGCTTGTCCAGCAGCTTGTGCACCAGGATGCTGGACCTGCGGCATGCCTGTAGCTGCAGCCGTGTCCTATCCAGAGGGCAGAAGTCCCTCTCCTGGAGGAAGCTACGCAGGCAGCGGGCGCAGAAGGTGTGTCCGCATGGTGTATCGAGAGGCTGCACCAGCGGCTGCAGGCAGATGTGGCACACCAGATCGTCATCCACTTCCAGACGGTAGTTGTAAAGGTGGTTTTCCCAACTGCGGTGGATCTGGCCACATTCGGGACACAGAGCCTCCAGAGCCGGCTCCACAGATCCAGCTAGGCCCACCTCGGAGCCCGGGCTGCCCATATCTTCTCCTTCAACGCAATTCGGCTTTGGCACGACTGAGTCCAGCTGGGATGCAGAGCGGTTGGGAAGGGGCGCACACACTCCTATCCCATAAGCTTCAGAGGCTAAACAGGTGGTAGAGAGGACAGATGCCCCCCAGTGGCTGATGGCACATCACCCTGTGAGTCAGAGGCCAAAACAAGAGAGTGAAACAGCTGTTTCAGAAAAAAAACCAAGACAACAAGTGTTGGGCATTTATTCATGTGGCAAATGCTTTGTGCACGTGTGCCCACGTGTTTGCATGAGACCGAGGGTGAAACCGTGTGTGTGTGTGTGTGTGTGTGTGCGCGCACACATTTATGTCACTGCTGAGATTATGTATTGCTGCTTCTGTCCACTAATCTGGCAGTATAATCTCTCTTTTGCTCTCGCCTGCTCCAATCTTTCAATTCCACAGAGGGAATTATCTGGGATTGAGGCAGAGAGAGGGCACAGATCAGAGAAAGTGAGCTTGGGAAAGCAGCAGAAAAGGAAAGTGGTGCCGACAAGATATGGAAGACTGGTGGAAGAAGAAGAAGAGATCAATGGGATGTGAAAACAGGTACAAAGGAAGAATAAGAATATGGAATGGAAGGAAGGAAGGAAGGGAGGAAGGGGGTAAAAAAAGGAAAAAGCTTGATATTTTTGGTTCAGGCTGGGTACAGTAGATGAACTCAGTCTCCTCTACAACGGAAAGAGAACACGCCCAAAGCAAAGTCTTGAAATATAGCACTCCAGTGAGCAGAGCATGTCCCCAGAGCGAATGCACCGCAGTGTGCGCTGATCTTTTCCACGGCATTTCACATCCAAAGCCACTCAGACCCCCTCGGCCCTTCTATTAGCCCAGCCTCCAAGGGGCCAGATGCTATCAGCCGACAGCAGAGGGCGTGCCTCTACGCTCAGTGGGCCCAGCCAAGATACAGTGACTACCTGCCTCTGTTTCAGCAAGGGTCTGCTCCTGTCTCCATGACGACCTGGATCCCGTTCTGCTCAGTGGGGCTTGACATTCAGAGTGTAGCCAGAGAAGGATGCAGAGAAGCCACACAACAGATGCACTCCTCTCAGCAGGATGCTCTGCTCCTCCCTAGTACAGCCTGAAAGCTTGTCAGACAGCGCAGACGATGATGAGAGTACCCTTGAGTTGTTTTTTTCTGCTTTTTTTTCATCTCGTCTGGGTTTTTTTTTTCCCCTTACTTGTGACAACCTGTCCCTCCTGTCTCCTTGGCCACCCCACCGGTAGTTACTTATTTCAGCCTCCTTTAAGTACGTGCTCCTCCTGTCTGCATGTGACTGGCTGCTTCTGTCTCTATCCCGCAGCTGGACATGAATTAATCATGAGGACACAAGGCTTCTCTGTTTCTATAACAAAGCTGTGACATCACCACATCTCACACACACACACACAAACAAACACACGCATACACACACACATACTCGTAGACATGTGAGCGCAAGTCTACACAACCACAAGCAAACACGCACATCAAGCACAAGAGCGTTTTTAGGTACCTGTGAATAGTCTTTATCAATAAGTAAAGTGTTTTCACAGTGTTTTCACTGTGACGGCACTTCAGAGCAGTGAAAAGCACTTAAATGTGTTTTAAATACAGCTGTTGCAACCGATTCCTTTATACAAGCAATATGAAGACTGGCAAATGCTTGTAGAATATCTCTTTTAATCCCACCACACAGTGTGTGTGTGTACGTGTGTGTCTGAGAGTCCAAGGCCAGGCTGTTATTGTTGTTGCACTGCTTTCCATTTCAGTAAATAACACTCTTGTCTCTCTGCTTATTGTTCAAAATGACAATCTAATCTTACAGGACATGACAGTCCAGCGTGCAGGAATTACATTTTCAAAGAAGATGAAATTATGTTTTAGGCCACAGATTTAAAATCTCAGGTCCTCTCGGCTTAGCCTACATTTTCATAAAACCCCATCTCTCTTATCTTAAAAAAAGGCTCTGGTAGCCACTTGCAGGAACAGGCCTGCTGCTGCTGCTGTTCTGCAAGGTCTGTTGCAATAGGCTTCCTTTTTTTAACCACCCCCTGCACACCACCAAGACACACAATGATAACAACAAAAAAATGACACTGATTTAATTGAAATTTACATTTTGTGTGTGTGTGGCATAGACCTGATCTACCTTTGGAGCGCTCCCACTGCAGTGTCATGATCAAATACGCAATCCCGGCACACTTATATAGACCAGAACATTGTTTTAACCATTGCCCCCCATCTGTCTGACTCCATCCCACCCTCCCCACAAGCGGAAAAACCTGGGACCGATGAGGCGACAGCGGCATAGAAAGCAAACCAGCCACACACTGACACCGCTCGCGCAGGCAGATGTGATGTGACGTTACCTTTTCCGGCGGGTCCTCCGCGCCGTGCACTCCGGCCCCAAAAAGGGGGGTGATTATTAGCTGCGGGACCTCAATCACGCATCCACCGCAACGGACCGTTCCGCAAAACCCGCACGAAAACGCCCCCGTGTCTTTGGTGGCGCTGACCCCGCCCACTGCTGTCTGTCAAAACTGGGTGGGCGGGGCATGTGCCTGTCAATCCAGAGCAGAGCTAGGGGGTGGCTTTCAGACCGCCTATTCGTAAATAAATAATTAACAAACAAATAGATAATAAATAAGTAAAAAAATAATATAAAACAAATAATAATAAAATAAAAAAATTATTTATAAATCATCAAATAGGTCAGCAAACATAGGTAAATCGATACACAAAGAAATACACATAATTAAATAAATATTCACATACATACATACAAGCATACATAAGTAAAGACGTATTAATAAATAAATTAATAAATGTAAACAAGCATTAAAACGTAAATAAATACACGTATACACATATAGAGACATAAAGTTATGCTTTTTGAAGATTACTAGTTACACTGTATGCTATTGTGATAAAGTATTAAACGGGGTATGAGATTAAAACTTATTAAAATAATTTAGTTTTATTTTAAATAATAAGTGAAACTTAATTTTACAGCTTTCAGTTTTGGATAAATGCCGCTTTTAAAGACAAAAGTGTCACTCTTTCTCAACAAGTTTTGAGTTTTGTACGTCGATCGATAGTCAGAAATAACTGACGACATAAACACTGCCACCTTCTTAAGTTAAACCCATATTTTTGTTGCACACAGCACTTTTTTTTTTTTTTTTTTACCAGTTTACCAGAATTAAAAACAACCACTGCGGCATCGCTTTCGTTTAACTAAACGGGCACATTTTATTAACTGTGCGATAACCAGAACCCAAACTGAAATACTTTTTATTATAACGTTTTAACCAGTTATTGACCAAATAAGTTAGTTAGCAGAAAACAGAAAAAGGTGGCAGGTTGAGTTAAAAATGATAAGGCATTTGTCAGGGCAGCAAAAATCCTCGGGGTCCTCGATCGGAGGACCTCGCGAGGAGGTAAACAAGCGATGTTGGGTTAATTAACGATCATTCATCGATTTTAGCGCAATTAAGTTTACGTGTGATCGGGATGGCAGAAGATAATGAGCTGGAAAAGTATGTACCTTATGTACCTGTGTTAATATTTGTCCTCACTCGGTATTCTCGCACTGTTGTACACAGGTTTCCTCTAAACCCGTAACAGCACTCCGTCAGTAAAAAAAAAAAAGAAAAGAAAAAAAGGTTCATTTATTGTATGGTGAGACGAGCTTGTGATCGTAAGGAAAGCCTGCGTCGTTGTGTTACACACCATCAGCTGCCTGTGCTGTATAAAAGTAGATCAGCGGGTCTCCTCTGCTGGGATTGCGCCGATTCAGCAGCTCGGGTCAAACCAGGACACTATCCCCTTTCGCTCCTGATGATTCACTTTCTCTTCCGCATCACTCTATTTTCTCTCACTTAATTAGATTATTCTCCCCTTGGCTCCCCCTTGAGGATTTGCGCCATGTTTGTCCTCGGCTTCTCCCCATTTCTCCTCCCCTTCACGTAAACAGTGTTTGACGGTTTTCCCTCTATTTATCCATCTAGGCGTGCAGTGGAGGAGCTCCTCAGGGAGACTGACAGAGCCCGTGTGAGAGCAGAGACCATGGGCCCTACAGGATGGTGAGCACCGTGTCTGACGTGCCATCTGTCTCACTCTTACTTATCTGCTTTAGTAAGAAGGCTTGGTAGTTAAACCTCACATAAAGTGTGCATTGCACTTGAACTAAATTAAAATGGCTGCAGTGGTGTGCGATACTGCAGATTTTTGGTATCGATCTGATACCAAGAACGTAGACGGACAGTATTGGCGATACCGATCATTTTAACTTGTATAGGCAAATTAATGATGATTCATTAATTTGCAACACATTTAATGAGCATTAGGTCGCTGTGATTGTTACAAAACGCATATTTTAGCTTTTTGTGAACTTTAAATTTTTATTTTTTATTTTTTTTGTGGAGACTAGTTGTGTAAATGTGCCTGTTTCTGCAGCAGGTTAGGTTAGATTATCTATCTTAAATGTGCTATAGGCTATAAATTAAATAGATGTGGAGGTTAACACAAAAAAGGTTTAGGTAATTTTTTCATAGCGCATGCCTAAAGTATATTTTTTCACTAAAAAATGATTTATTTCAGTGGTCTACACATACTGAACTTAGAGGATAGAAACAAAGTATCATTCCTATTGCTAGTATCAGTCTGATACCAATACCAGTATTGGTATCGATACTATATTTGGATTGATCCACCCAGCTGTAATTTAAATCCAGTGTAGATCAGGGATAAGAGTGGTGAGAAATAAAAAATGACTGAAGGTTGAAGGTGCACCACATAGTACAGTTAAGTAATTAGCATGTATAGCACGTAGGAAAATACTAGGCAGGTATTGCTGATTCAGATTTAGTATGTTATCTTTAGTATGTCGAGAGGACATGAGTGGGTCATTAATTTGGCTCATTTCTTCTAGCATCCCAAGCTCTCATAACTACTTCTACAGAATATATTTACTTACATTGAACCTTTAATTTCATTTATACTCCATTAAAAAGTGCAACTATATAAACTTTACACTTGCTCAAAGTGTCAAACCTAGAATAGAAGTGAATAGAATGCCTGTATTTGTCTTTGTACAGATGCACGAGGAAATTTGGACTTGAAGTGAAAGTTTAAATAGACACAAATACCCATTACGCTGTCCTTCATGATTTTGGAGAAGATGTTCAGAGTAGAGGCAGTGTACTGTTTTTCCTATATCCCCTGAGCAAAATTAGAGCATCGGTATTATGGGATATATAGCTTCAATAGCAAAAGTGCACAGATTTAAAGTCTATGAGAGTGAAAGTAGTATTAAATCATGGCTGTGTTAGAAAAGGATTTTGATTCAGAAGAAATTACAATGAGAAGGTAACCCCAGTATAAACATGTAGGTAAAAAGGAGCCCTTTCTTTCATTTAATGTAACTTGTTATGACCTGCCGCCAAATTGACATGGTGACCCTTTAAAATGTACCCAAATGCTGCTTTTTCTCTCTTTGAATGAACAAAAAACAGATAAAGAAAGAAAATCCAGGGTACAAAGGCCTGTTGTGTTACTTTATGCCACAGATATTAGATTGGTGTAGTTTTGCTTTTGAAACTCTAATATATCCCATTATATTTAAAACCGTACTTAAGATTCTGACATTTGCTGTAGGCTTAACATTAATTGGTTGCTGCTTTTAACAGAGCTCCAATTTGTTTTTCACCTCCTAAGTTATGAGGAATCAAAAATGTTGGAGAAATACTGTAGACTTTAAAAAAGCATACTCAGAGGGCCTGTAACTCATTTTGTAGGAGGAAGCATGGATTGATTAAATACAATAAAGTTATTGTACTAAAAAAAGAATATCTGATACTGATAGGAGGACAGATGGGAGACACTGATTGATTTTTCATTGAATGTGTTTAGATTTATGGTCCCATGCTGCTCTCTGCTATTTAGATCAATGGGAAAGGCGTCAGTAAAACGGGGTTGGAAGCTGTGGTCGACTGCACACATTTGATAAAAGTGATTGTCGTGCATTAGTGCATCCAGTAAAAGTAAAGAACAACTCCTTCTCAGATGAATGAGGACGTCAATGCAGGATGTAATCAGACTGTCACCAAGAACCACCCTACTGTAAAACAATTACAGTAGATCTGCACTGCATTCATCCCTTATTACAAAGAACAGTGCACATTTGAGAGCAAGTGGTCGTATTCTCGACTGCTGGATGAGCGCCTGTGTGGCGGGGGACAGTCTCCTAGCATGGTTTGTCCCCTCATTGAAAGTCAGTATGAAGCTTTTAAACGATGGCCTTTCTCCTGTGATTAAAAAGTCCTATCCCGGTGAGAGTTGTCTCTTCCAGGAGCCATCCACGTGGAACTAAATGGTTTAAATATGAATGTAAATGTAAATTATATGCCACAGCTTTCACAGTGAATAGATCTGTTACTAAAATGCTTTATATTGGGGGTTTATTTCCATTAATTTGTAACCTGCACAGATTTAAATATTTGTGTTTTGTGTAACGAGCATGCAAAACAATTAATTTCTTGTTAGTAAAAATATACAATTTTTAAAATGTTTGCTTTGTTATTGGCTTTTCTCTGCACTGAGCTCATGTTTTAAGGCTGTTATTAGGGTTCTGTAACTAATCTAGGGTAATATATAACGTAATGTGTAAAAACACCATGATGTCCTGGAAAATGTTGGAATGTTTGATCTTTGTGTAGTTATTCTTGCTACTTTTAATCTCATTGGTATTTATATTTAAAGTAGTCAGACTTGACTAGACTTGAAATTAAAATTGTCATACAGGAGGTTTGATTGAGATCAAAATGTTTTACAGCAAACGCTTGATGGAAAAAAATGACAATCTGATACTGAGGTTATGAATCCAGACCACCCAGTTTAAGCCACTGGGTGTGAGCTTTGAAATTAAAAAAATATATATATATAGATTTTAAATACCACAAAGAAATGTCTAATTTCTATTCCTGAGGATAAAATCTGTGTGGAAAATCCTAGAACTGTTTATTGATTTTGAGGGAGGCTTAATGCTGGAGTCAGCCCATAAAATACTGCCAGCGTTTAATCAGTTTCAAGAGGATTCAAAGGCAGAAAGAGCAGAAACACTCAGTATCCTCAGCGGTGGCTGCAGCTCTGTCTGCGAGGACTTTTAAAGATGAATCTGTCCTGCGAGTCCTGTGTGGCGGTTATTAGCTCTGACCTCAGTGACGACCGTCCATCTGTCTCTCTAATGGTCGCAGGGGTAAGTGTAACACGTCTAACTAACCTCTCATGTCCCTCACTTCTCTTTCAGGTTGAAATGTCCTCTGCGGAGCACCAACAAACGCTTCCTCCTCAACACGCTGCGCTCCAGCGGCCTGCAGCGCCGCACTGGTGAGTCTGCAGCCGGACACTCCACCGCAAGGGGGCGCCTGAGGAGCGAGTCCCCGGACAGAGGCCGAGACCGCAGCAGGACACCTCCCAGAGATCACAAGAGTAATGGAGGCCACATTGATCATAAACATCATCACAGGGACGGCCGCAGAAACAGAGATAAGAAGCTGGATAGAGACAAAGACAGACGCCACAGAGGCGACAGAGAAAGGAGACGCGCTGATAGACTGAGCCGAGACAAAGACGCACACGCACACACAAACTCCACGAGTTAAAATAGGCTACCTGTGTGTGTGTGTGTGTGTGTGTGTGGACTCAAACCTGAGAGGATCTGCTGACTTTGCTCAGAATGAGCTACACAAGACTTTAAGTTTTTGTTACACCAGATTGTAAATGTGGATGATTCAGTTGATCCTTTTAAACAATTTTAATGCCCCTTTTTTCCCACCCAGTAAAATTTCTGAATAACACACGAAGGAACACTTTGGGAAGTCTCTTTATTCATCCCACATGTTTATGTTCTTTATTCTAGCATGCTCTCATATTTTGATGCAATTATGCTTCGCAGGCTTTGTTTCGATCATAATGTCATTACCATTTTTCTTTTATTATTCACTAGCAATGATGTTTACATAGGCCACGCTGCAGTCGCCACTGGGTAAGCACATGCTATCGCCTGTCCAACTTTTTGACATGTATACACCAGCTATCACAAAGGGTTTTGTTTGTCAAAGGAGAGAGGTAAAAAAACTTTGTTTTCCCGACACTCCTACATGCGCCTGTGCTTATGGTTTAGTGGTCTCCAAATGATTATGTGTGGCAGTGAAGTATTTTTAACCCTTTGACACATACAGTATTTTCACCTTTTGTACGGTTTAAGGATGGGTGGACATTTCCTGAGGCCTTCAGTGTCCTCTCCATTTGGCCTCCTTTCTTTTTATTGTTCCACCGCCTTATATAAACGTGACAAATGTCAAGCTCTTTGGCCCTGATTACACACGGGTCTATTACAGCTACGTTAACCGCATCACTCCTCGCTTAGGCCATTACATAAAGAAAAAAAAAGTCTGCAGCTTGAAAGTTGGCTAAAGTGCATCTGAGGCGCATCATGCTTCATAAATCACGTTTGCTCCACTGTAGAGGAGAATGGCTCTGGTTAACTGTTTCCTTCCTCTTTGAAACAATAATCAAATATAAACACCATTAAGCCATAGTGCAGGCGGTGTTTTGTGTAGAATTGGTTTACTTGAACTTTATTGCATCGCTGAGTGCCCCATTTAGATACAGTCGAAAGTGCCATAATTGCTTCTGAAGAACTCCGGGCAAATACGGTCTACTGATACACACCAGCGAGGTAAAAGCCCGATCTTCCTGTAATTTTTCCTGCAAAATAAGTAAATCGCGCTCGTCTCCGCGTTGCGTAAAGGCGACACCGGAGAGCTCGAGGGCTGTGGAGACACGCTCCGTGCGCACGGCTGTTAATTGAGTTCAGTCCAGTCACTCCAACCTAATTGGTTTAATGGCGCGAGCACACGCCGCCGCTGAAGCCTAATGACCAGCAAACACCGGCGAGAGTGCGCGAGCGAAGTGGCCGCAGGAGCTCTTGTTTGTTGTCGCCAAGATACCTGCGTGCGGAGACCGTGGGCCCACGCGTGCGAAATGGTGTTAAATGATGCATTTACAAAAGTATAATGGGTGCGTTTTAAACGTTAGAGGGGGGGAAAAGCAGATAAATGAAAAAAAGTAGACTGTGTGTGGTGTTTGAGCTTTTCGCCTGAGTTTCCAAGACAACTGTCCCTCCATCTACGTCTCTTATCTGGCGGGTCAACCAATGTTTGTGCCCATACGTATCGATTTATCAACCTCAGTGTGCACACGAGAGATATATCCATATAAAATGTCGATGGATGTGCTGTTTGAGGACAATCCAGCTTGCCTCGTGTGGGAATCGTGCTCCTTCCAGGCGCTCTTGACTAATACCTCCCTCTTTTGCCCCACATGTAGAGGGAGCAGTTGCTCGATCACCTGTTTTTGTCACTGCTGTTGTTGGGGTCAGACACAGGTGGATGGCAGGTAAACCTTGCGGTATTTACAGAGTAGCATTGATTTACGCGCACTTGTTCAGTTGGCTGGAAAAAAAAAAGCTCCCACAAACTGCAGAATATCCTGGAAACTGGAGCTATCGGCCTGCCGTTTTTGAGCAAACAGTGAAACCAATGGCTTGGGCGCTGCAGGGTCACATGGTGGCAGAGTGACACACCTGTGTGGAGCAGTAAGGGCCTTGCAGTTGCGCCTGAGGCAGGTAGAGCTAGAGGTTTACTCCGAGGTAGGGCGCAGGTTGCGGTGCATGTGTGTGCGCATACGGCCCCTCTGCAAACACGGGTCATCGCCAGCCATGAATCGGGAAGATCATTTTTATCCCTCTCAGGTTTTTAAAGACTCCTGTGCATTCCAGAGATCACAGGGTGATGACTACAACCACAGCAGCCCACCACCCTGCCTCTACATGAGCAGACAGGTCCACTCCGTCTACACACCGCCGTCCATGGGAGCCTTGGAGCAGGCCGGCCTTCCTGACATTGCTACCACTTACAGTTTGCCGAGTATACGGGAGGATCCTGGCGTGCCCCAGTTCCACCACCAACACCAGCAGCAACAGCACACCCTCCAGCCGCCTACAGGCTACAGTGACCCCGTGGAACAGAGCAGATATCACCTGCCATTCCCCTGGATGAAAACCACTAAATCCCACTCACACACCTGGAAAGGACAGTGGGCAGGTAAACACTTAAACAAATCAGCGTATACAGTGTGATCATGAGCGTTCTACTTAATCTGACTGAGGGGGGATACAGTTCTCAACTTGACTGCAAAGGGGGGAGAGTCGTGTTTACATAATTTAGCTCCATAACAAGTAACTTTTAACTGACTCCTTCTGAGGCCTTTAATGACAGCATGGCCCCAACAATACGATCCTGGGTGTTTCAGTTTACCTGTCAGTCATTTTTATAAAAGGCCCGGGAGGTGAGCGGTTGCTTATTATCAGGTATTATCGCCACAAAAATGTGCGTTTTGTTTGTACAAAAATATTTTCAAAAATCACCGTATCTTCAGCCACGAGCAGCCTAATAATAGTCTTTTATATTAGCAACTCGCTTGTAATTGTAACGTGGTCTTGATAACGTGGAATAAAAAAAGAAACACTAAAATGTAAAGAACCTTTTAAGGAAACAATGTTTAGAGTTTTGAGTGGACTGAATTTTAACAAACTTGGAGACGCTTTCCGTGTATCAAGTTTGCGTAAAATCGGTGTAATTGTAAGGGAAAATAATTTTGGTTAAATTAAAAAGGGCAAATAAAGTACTCAGAACGAAATTCTGAGAAAATATTTCTTCTGATTCTTTCTCTCTCTCTCTCTCTCTCTTAAAGGACTCTCAATGGGAGCATTTTGTATGAACGATCCACTCTCATAAAGTCGAAAATGAATAACTTCCACTCTGATATAGCAGGGGGGCACGTTTATTATTCTGAGATACTTAATGCAAAGTGTAAACATTCTATATAAAATTTTGAAACAGTTACTGCGAAGTTAAAAAACATAAAAGTTTTTTAAAATCAGCATGAAGGACAGTAATGGGAAATATGCCGCGAAGCAAAACTATAAATTACTGCCTTATAAATAGGCAATAATCATAATCAGTGGCTTCACATGGTTCATATTAATTTTTAACAACGTGACTATGTAAATCTAATTAAAAATAACCTACATGATGGGATATTTCAGTTTCACTTTGAAAATAAATTTATATTAATTGCACTATTTTTTTTAAATTATTTTTGGAACGTATTAAATACAAATGGATATTCAGCGTCATAAATGTACGTATAGACCTCCTTGTGTTGGTGCTCTGTATCTGACGGGATTTAGAGTTGCACCGCTAAAATAAAACGCTCTAGAAGCTCTTCAAACTAACTGATGCGTAACTGATAAGGTGCAAATAAAGACAGGAATTACTTTTACTTGACTGTTTTAAATGTAAAGTATATCATCACAGGGTAACTGAATAAAGAAGAGGTCATTTTTACACATCAGCGCGGATCTCATCGAGTTGTAGACATAATTAACTAATAATTCATTTATTTAATTAATTAATGAATTTCAAGGAAGTGGTCGATTGATTCTTTTAAACGGTCTAAAAACTTCTATGCTCTTTGTCTTCAGCAATGTTAAACTACAGAAAAAAATATAGAGAGAGCTCTTAGTGACTGTAGCAAATACAGAAGACTTCCTGTTTTTGGTTTATGATATCGCAGTCATTAATCCGCTTGAATTTCAGCTGTGGGTGAAATTCACGTGCACTGGGAAATATGTTTTGTACTTGAAGGAAAACAATTGATCTATAATAACCTTCACCCCTAAAATCTAAATTAAATCTGTTTAAATAAATCCGCCGTAATAATCACCTGTTGTTTGGCCAAGTATTTACTGGTTAAATAAAGAGTGGCTGGAGATTCTTGTTTACATTTATTTTCAAGATTTTTCTTTACATAAATAAAAACACTTTTCATAATTTACAATTTAAAGTGTATGCTTCAGATTTTAATTAAAAAAAAACCCCCTTTGTTAAATTACATATTCTCGCTAATAAAGGGCGCTAATTCTCCGTGTCGTTTCAGGGTCATACGTGATGACTGAGAATGAAGAAAACAAACGCACGAGGACTGCGTACACGCGCGCCCAGCTACTGGAGCTCGAGAAGGAGTTTCTTTTCAATCGCTACATCTCGAGGCCGAGGCGCGTGGAGCTGGCGCTAACCCTCAGCCTCACCGAGCGCCACATCAAGATCTGGTTCCAGAACAGGCGCATGAAGTGGAAGAAGGAGGAGGACCGGAGAAGGGCGAGGGGGGGCGATCCGGACCAGGACTCCTCCATCACCTCTGGGGACCAGGGGGAGACCGCGGGAGGGGTTTCCTCCTCAAACGGACCTCACGCCACCACACCCCCCGTGTCCCCTCTGCACGGTCTGTCTGCCTCCGGCTCCAGAGAGAGCGCATAGATGCAATGGCTACTTTTAAAGACACGGACCTGGACTTATATTTAAGGAATCATTTTAACTTTGACTGAAACTCATATGAAAGTTTTAGGAAACATATTTTTTTCTTTTTCAGAAAAGATTGAGGGTGATTATGGGGGGGGGGAAATCTCTTAAGAGTTCACGAATCAGGTATTTCTGTAAAGTGCTCGTTTATAGGGACCTCTCAGAAATGTTTTCTTGGACCGCCATTAGCCCCCTGACTGGTTTTTCACAGTCAGGACTTATTTAGTGACGTTTCTTCTTCACTAAACATCCTAGGTTCAACACCAGATGGCACGCGAAGACAACAAATTCACCAAGGACAAACTCCTTTCCCGGCAGCGGACCACAGACACGATTATCAGTACAGTTGTTTTCCATACATCAGTGTGCACTTGTATATACACTAAGCTGTATTATGGAGATTGTTAATTAGAATCAATGATCCACATGTTTTATTGATTGGAGATTTTATGGATACATTGAGAATAAACATATACCACAGCATTTGAGCCATTGAGCCTTACAGTAATGAGGTTTAGAGGCACACTGGCGCAAAACTCCAACTCAACATCCGGCGCTTCATAATTTGTTCGCGCCATCCGTAAGCAGCAGGCTTTGGAGGCGCAAGCGGCAGATCTTCTTCACCTCCTCGATGCCGCGCGCTCTCTCCACTGCCTGCTCGTTCTGGCAGCGCTCAGACAGCTGTCGTAAGATGTTCGATTTGTCGTTCATCCGGGCGCAGATGACAAATGGGAAGCCGAAGCGCTTTTTGTAGTCCTCGTTGAGCCGGGCCATGCGCTCGGCTTCCCCGGAGGTCAGCGCATCCATTCCGGCTCCTGCCTGCTCCTGGCGCGACTCCCGGGTCAAGGTGCCTCTCTGCAGGTCCCTGCCGGCCAGGTCGGGGTGACACCTCAGGATCCCCTCTTTACCTGCACATACAACCGATCATTTTTCTCAGTTCGAAGCATTAAACTGATACAGACCTATTAAACAGGCGCGCAAAAGTAACCCGAGCTTAGAGTAGAAATGTTAGAAAACGGATTCCGTGGAGTGGATCACCTGATTCTGGGAGGTCGTCGATGAAATCACTGATGGCACCTTCCAGAGCATTTAAACTCACAAACGGACGCCTCGACCACACAGCGGCTGTTATTACAGGACATTTCTCAACCACGTTACCAAAAGTGTTCACAAAATCTTCGTAAGAAAGAGCATTTACAGCGGAAATGTCCATGACTTATGGAAAGACTCTTTAGTGGTGGCACAGGCAGAGTTTGTTGACCTTTACGCAACACTGTGCAACAAGGGTCAACGCACCGCTGGATACACAGAACACCCCCCCCCGTGGTTAATATTTTATTGGAAACTGACACTAAGAAGAGTTTAACAATAGAGCTGCAGGAAAATATTTAAAAGACTTGCACTGAAAATGACGGTATTTTCAGACAAATTTAGGGGATCATATGTTCTGATCTAACGGGTTCTTTAACTCTGTAATTTTGGGGGAACTGCCCCCTTGCTTTAGAGCCTTGCCCCCCTTGTCTTTTTCTCTTAAAACCGATAATGATACCATAAATAGTTTCTGTTTTTGTGGATATTTTGTGACTCGATTTACATATTTTTACATACTTTACTGAAGAGGTATGTGCCACCCTGCTAATAATAAAAAACGAAAATCCTTGCATCATTGATGGGTGTTTAAAAACAAGAAGCAGGAAATGGTTTTGCAGCCACATCTAAAATATTTATCTAAAAATTAAGATTTCCTTTTAAATCTGCATATTATAAAACTTTGCAGATTATGCTATAGCAAAACATGACTTGTTTGAGTTGTATATGGAAACATTTTGTTACATATGCAGATACTGGAAAGCTGAAATAATATTTTATCCAACCTATAAAATTAAACTCTTGCTACATTTGAATAAAATATAAAACAAATTTATTGTGCTCTAAATAATTATGAAAAGAATATTGCGTAACATGCTGTATGGATAAAATATTATATAGGTGATCACTCTGTACATGGTTGCAAAAGATCCTTCTCAGATGTCTGACTCAGATGTTTCAGTAATCAGCCTTTCTGTTTTACTCAAATATCCACAGTGGTCAATGGATTGTTGCAGTCGCTGAAGGTCTGGTGGTTATGGTGTTATAACAGCTGCAAACTGCAAACTAAAGAAGAAATGAGATGATACTGATCAATGATAATGGTTCTTTGTCCAGCTGTGGCAGTTAAAATGTTCGAAAACACACTGACGTACTGCCCTCAAGTATACAAGCTGGTAACACAGTGATGATGAGCTGTGTTCTTTATTGTGTTTGTAAAAAATATGAAATACATACCTAATTTTTGATGAGGTACATGAGCACTTCACTGACTACAGCCAAGTCAGCATGAGAATCAAACTGCCTACTTTCAGCAGCATCATGTTGTTATAAGTAGGTGGACTCCCTAGGAAATAGAAAGGACAAAATCTTTTTATAATTAAAGTTTTATTAAATAATTTTGTAAGGAAATAGTTCTTTGTACCTCTACAGACTAATTTTGGCAACTTGAACAACTAAGGCAGAATATGGCTAATGACCTCAGGTGGATTAACAACACGGCACTGCCAGAGTGTGCAGTGCTGTTTAGTTTTCTGTCTTCATTTATGTCTGAAGTGATAGCAGAGCTGTAAGTTTTCATTTTTGCTGTGGCGGTCAAGCTGATGGATTTTTGGCTTCACGACCCTCCTTCGCGGTTCGTGCATGTCGAAGCTCAGTTTGCTCTATGTGGCATTTCAGCTGACAACATGAAATAACATCATGTGGTAGCCTCACTGGATCCTCTGTACACCCCCCCCCGTGATGACCCTCTCTCAAGGCGCTGTTGCTGTGGTGCTACTCTGGGCCGCTAAACTCCTCTCTCTCTTGGAGCTAGATGATGGTACTGCTCTTGACCTCATGGAGAGCACACCGTTTATGATAGGAACGGATGACAGCGGATTCCATTTCACTCACCTCTTTCTCCGACAGTTGCTGGTGCGAGCTGCCCTCGCTAATTCCTGCTGTTGGCCACGAAGGATTAGCGCTCACTTGCAGAAGAAGCAGATTGCGTTCTCCTGGCTACTAGGAGCTTCGACATCCAGGCGATAGTTCCTGACTCACCAACAACATCTCCCGGACCCCCACAGATTCCCCTCAGGGGCCTCCGACTCATCGATGGTGGCTGGGATCGCGGCACCATGAAAAAGGGCTGTGTTTTTACAATCAGCGTGACAGCGCTGTGCTGCCTTTGCAGTTTTAAGGCCCAGGGAAATGAGCCTGCCAAGGCTCTATATCGGCCGCGACCACTGGCGATAAGGAAAGACTGCTCTTCATAGAGAACCCACGCTCAGGGAGATGTTTTCTGGTTGATTATGGCTCCCAGAAGAGTCTTGGGAACTCTCGTGTCATCTTTGCACACCTCCACAATGGTATAATATTTAATCATAAAAAAACTGGAGATTTCCCGCGTACCACCAAAGAGAGCACAAGTACCACTAGTGGTACGCGTACCACTATTTGAGAAAGACTGTTGTAGATAATGGAAAGTATTAGGTTAAATATGATTTATCCAGTCCCAGCAGTAAGTATAAAATATCAATATATTTCATTTAAAGATAAAGATGCTCTATTTTACTCTAGGGTTTTGTGCAAAAACTATCAAGTAACATGCTGTATGGAGAAAATGTAATTCTGGTGGTTATAGCTCTTTCCAGGAGGAGTCTGTTTCACTGCAGCTGTGAAACAAAGTAAAAGGAGTTTAAATAATCAGAGACACAATTCTCTATGAGCTGAACGGCTGTGCAGGTAATCATACCT
>VUQR01004900.1:3466-14991 GCA_015108515.1 Hemichromis elongatus
GAAAAGAGGGTGGGGGTGGGGGGGGGGGGGGGGGTAACAGGACAGTAAACACAACTGAGCAGTAAAGGCAATGAGTCTGTGTTACCTTATTTGACCTATTTTCTTGTTACTTTTGACCATTTGATAAACTAGAATGGGAATTATGCAAATGAAGACTCGATTTAAAAAATATTTAGGAAACAATTTTTAGACAATTCTGATTATTTTTATTTGGTTTGGGATAAGATTTCTTAGAGGGTGGGGCAAAATTTGCAAGAAAAATACACCCTTAAAAGTAAAACTCAACCAAACCCTAGACAGGCAGCTCCATGTAATACAACCAGGCACAGAATCCACATGCCCCTACATGAACTCCTCTTTGGCCTCTGCACCTTCTTTTCCACACTCTCAGAGTTAGAAACGTTTGCTGGAAGGGTGTGTGAGCTTGATTAGCAAGACTGTCCAGTGAGTGTGTCAATGTATTACTCACACTAGAGCACATATAAAGTACACAAACAGCGAGTTATAACAGAAGACAAGAGATATACTTGCTCAACCAGTTCAGCATTTAGAACAAGTTCAGGACTTCACCTACAGTTCACCATTATGACAGCAATCACCCAAAGCTTCGCATGCAACGCTTGGTGCAGGCTCCATGACAGGAGTCATTTTAAATTTAAAAACTTCTTTTCAAGCCACAAACACAAGCGCTGCTGTATGGGAGGCAGCAGGCCAATGTGATGTCAGTTAAGAGCAAAACAACTGGGCTCTGTTGTTTGAATAAGGGTGGGTCAGCAGTTCTGCGTCACTCTATGTGACATCCACCAATTACAGTGCATGTGCAAGCCCTCATAAAAACATGCATAACATCAAGAGTCATCACCAGATAAGCTGTAAGTGTGTCACTGAGCCACTCAGCACCCCCTCCACAAACACACACACACACACACACACATACACACACACACATACACACACCCGCGCTCTGACCTACAATTCAGGGTAATCCCAATAGCATGGCTGCAAATCTCTGCCTGGCCTGATCTTTCCTTCCTAACCCACTCTCATACTGGAAATAGAGGTCTCTACTACTAAGTATGCAAGTGTTATATAATAAGCCCTAATCTCTTTCTGTCACTGCTACCACTCTAAGGGTTCTGCTAGGCCATGCACGCACGCTTGCACACATGGAGCCTCACACACAGTTGTTCACTCACCCCGCTCCACAGACACCACTGTGGGCTGTAAAGTATCTTGAGTCACCAAAGAGATTGCGAGTATGTCTGCTCAGCTCTCTGTCCCAATTTGAGTATGTTAGGGACATTGCTTTGTGCTGATAAGTAAGCCGCATAGTTAGTAAATTGCACACTCAAGGAATGGAACCTGTTATCTTTGTTGTATTCTAGGAGAAAATATGTGTCAAAAATATTTCAAGGTGCTGGATTTTCCACAACAGTTTGACTAGAAAAGTGGTTGAGAAAGACTTAACAACACAGTGCACTGTATATGTGAGAAACCAAAATAATAAAGTGGGCAGAGGTCTTCATGAATCTGCAGACCAAAAATATGAACTGCGGTAATAGTAGACTTTCTGTTGGCCTCACTGTATCTCACTGTACTATTACTGCTATCAATAATACTAACCCTGGACTCATGACTCATTCTTCTGTTAGAAGCAAATACATCATTTTAATGTTATTATTAAAAAGAAATATGATGCACAGCGCTCCTTGTGCCAAGGAAAATGAATCATTAAGTTAGTGAAATGTCACAGCAATTATTCAGCTCATTGCTTTGTGACACTAGAGTAAAAATAGGACAGCTGGTGTTTGCACAGTTATAGTTGAACCATTTGGCATTCAGTGACCACTGTAAGTAGTTGGAACAATTAACCGGTAACAAAAAGGTAGAGAGTGCAACACACTCAACCTATGAGTGACAGCTTAGGATTGCAAGGCAATTGCACAAGTTCTCTGGTGGATGGCACTCTGTCTTTTTTTGTGGTTAGATTTGATCTGATTGCAATCAGTCTCAAGCAGATTGGCGAAGCTCTGCAAACAATTTTATTCTAATTTATAAATGCAGACAGATTGACAACACATTGGAATCAATCGGTCTGCATCATTGAGTCCCCTTTGGGGTTATGTCAAAAAGGCCATTAGGCCAAAAACTCTGCCAAATCAAACACGTGGCGCTACCCGCTGTGGCGACCCCTCGTGACAAGGTCAATGAGTGCAACTCGTCTGGAGTCTGGTTATTTTCCTATATAAGGTTGTCATTTTGCAGTTAAATCAATGTCCTGCAGCAATTATTTTGGATAATTCAGAATTTCTGTTTCAAATCTATGAGGTTTTAGCTCGACCCCGAATGCAGTGAAAGTGAATTTCTGTTTAGTGGGATGTTCTGTGTGTGCAAACGGGAACGGGTTTGAAATTTTTACCGTTTTTTTTACAGTAAAATCTCTGTATTATAACAAATAGATTGTATGTAAATGGCAACTTGACCCCATTCACATACAAACTGAAAGTAGTCTTGCGTTTTATCATCCTCTTGACACGGCAAAGTTGATTTGAAGACGGCAACTGACTGCGAGTGGTTTGCACACTGGCTTTTTAAATCAACCGGTTCAAAAGCAACAAAATGGCAAGTCCATTGCAGACAGTTGCCGTCGTCTATTCTCTCCTCTGACTTTGGTACATGATAGAACTGATTTTAGGTTTTAATGGTCACTTTCAAAGCAGGTATGGGTCTGACCCCAAGCTTCCTAGCAGAAATGCTGATGTGTTATGAGCCGGTTTGCACCATTACATGCTCCTGTCCTCAAGACTGTGTTTTTGCCCTCAGATGTGACCTCCTCCACTTATTAAAGCACATTTTTTATTTGCTTTCATGTGATTCCATTACTCTGTTTATTATCCACATTTCCTGCTTTTAGTCTTTTCATTGATATATAATTAAGTATCTGGCTTTCATCTTTCTGTCAAAAACAATTCATAAACCCAGTTTTTGCTGTTTATGAAAGTTTATGATTATATTATTTTTACTTTTACTCTACATAACATAATTTCAAGGCATCCTTACTCGATTCACTTTTTTATCCTCAAATATGTGCTTTGGTAACTTGGAGAAAAAAAAAACAAAACATGAAATCTCTGTAACTACTTACCCCTTCAGACACACAAGTAGGCATCACATGCAATCCATGAAATAGTTATAGTCCATCGATGTACACACAAATACACACACACACACGCATTCACACACAAAAAACAAATCCTTCAACCACGTGCTGAACGGCTGCCAGTCATGTGACAGCTTCTTCCCCTCTCTCAACACAGGGCATTTTCTCTGTTCTCACAAAGCGAACTATTATTCACCAACCCCTAACCCTCACCTAACCTTAAAACATGCCTTCACCTCATAGGACTTTTTTTGTGGCCCCCATAAAGGGGACATGCTCCCAAAATGTGACATGGTAAACCGATTTTGGTCCCCATGGCATGAGTAATACCTGGGCCACACACAAACACGCTCACTTCCCCTTTCACCCTGAGCTATTTCCCTACAAATAACAGGAAGATGGTGTGGAGTAGAGCAAGTGGCATCTGTTGAAACCCACAAAGAGAATTCACAATAGGAAAGTGGAACTTTTTGTTTCAACTCTCTGGTCGACACATGATCGCTGCTATTTGCTAGCTGGCAGCTGGGAAACCTCAGAGATCAAAAGCAAAACAGTCAGACAACAGCAACCACACTTTTCTCAGCTGATTCAGATCAGCTGTATATTCAAAACTCAAATCATTCTCTAAATTTACCTTACATGCTGAGCAATGGCTGAGTTGCTATCAAATGCAGTAAAAAAGGTGCAGTAGGCCTCACCTGCGCAGCAGAGCGAGTGTGTGGAGATGAAGGTCTTCTCCTCCTCAGTTCCACACACTTTCTCAGTTTACAGATTTGGTGGCCGGTCCTGCGGTTGAGGCAGCAGCTGCACTGGCCACAGTTGATCTTCCTGATGCAGGGCTCGCATTTCCCACACCTGCGCCGCTTTTTCCCCTCCTTCCTTTGCGGTTTTGAAGCAGTCCAGGTGAACGAGCTGGCCCCCTCTTGCCCCCAGGATCCGGGCTGAACAGAGAAGCTGGGCTCTCCGTACCCGGCCTCTGATTCAGTCTCGAAAGAAAAAGAGGATCGAGTGCTCTCTGAGCTGCAGGAGAAGGTGGAGCTGCTGTCCAGAGAGGGAGTCGAGATCTTTGGCACCGAATCCTGCTCTGGTACTGCTACCTGAACCTCGCTGAGGTTTAGTTCTAACTTGGTTGAAGGGGCAGCAAGCTGGGAAAGTAGTGCTGCGGACCCCAAAGGTACAGCTTTCTCGCTCTTGTGCTCCAGTGGCTCTTGAATGGATTCACTATCTTTGGTTTGTGACTCTGCTGGTGTGCAAGATATACTTTCTCCTTGATCAGGAAGGACCTCCTGGCTCTGCAGCTGGTGTGGTTCTCCGTGACAGGAATCCCTCATGTTGCTAAGTTTGAGGGAGTCCGTACGGATAATAACTGGCATATTTCTTTTCACTACAACCGCCTGCACCATCAGGGCTGAGCACCCTGGAGATTGAGGTTTAGCACCATGAGTGGTAGGTTGAATATCTGCCTTACTCAGAACTTTGCCAAGTGACTCTGAGGTGGAAGGGGCTTTGGTGGGATTTGAGGTAGCTGTGTTGGAGACCAGTAGCACACAATCAGGTGATTCTGACTGTGCTGTCAGTCCCTTGTTAGAATGAGGTGGATCTGGGGTTTGACAGGCTGGAGTCCCGGTTTGGGGGTGAGCGGGATTGATGGAAACATCGTTCTCCTTCTGTTTCTTTCCTTCATCTTTATTCTCACAATTACCCAACCTCCAAGTGATGTCCTCCATCTCTTCCACTGTCTCTTTTTGCCTCTGAACTGCCTTTGTTGCTTTCACACTCTCTTTCCTCTCACAATTTATCTCCTCTCTTCTCTCATCATCAGGTGTAACTCTTTTATCTGTTGTTTTATCTTGCAATATCAGGATGTTGTTTTGCTCTCTCTGTGCAGTACACACATCATCTTCCTTACCATCTCTGGCAGGATGATGAAACTTTTTTTCAAGAACTGCTGAAGTGTCATTTCCCTCACAGCTGCCCTGTACCTCCAGTGAGCCTGCTGTAGTGGTTGACTCTGGGGACTCAGGAGGTGTTTCTTTACTCCTTTCACTGCAGAGTTTTATTTGTCCATCAGCATCATCACCCTCTGGGACTCCAGAGACACTCTTCACATCACCTTTACTGTTATGGCTGTCAGTAATTTTCTCTTGCTGGGTTATAGGACCATCACAGCTGTTCTGCACACAGTCTTCCAGTGTGTTATTACACAGTGGGGAATCAGCTTTAAAAACGCTGTCCTTTTTAGCACCGTTGACTCCAAGATCCTGGTCTTTGACATCTTCAGGAGTCTCAACCTCCGTTTTTAGCCCAACTTCCTCCTCATCACAATTTTCCAGTTTCTCAGCTTCCTCATCAGGAGCTGAATCGTTGGTACTCGTTCTGGTACTTGTTCTGGTACTCGGTCGCTGGTTTCTTTTGTTTCCGTGCTGGGGTGCTGATCTTCTCCTAGTGCTCCCCCTGCTGTACTTCCCTCTACTGCAAGGTTTAGGAGGTTGGCAGGGAGTAACAGACACTTGTGTGCCCCGCTGGGATTTCCTTCGCCCCAGGGGGTCTTGTAACTTGCCACAGTGGTCAGGTGGATTGCTCGCCCGTCTAAGCCTTGCAGATCCTGTTACATTTAGGGAATGGTTCACTCTGCTGGGAGACCTCCTGGGACCTTGAGCAGCAGGTCTGCTAACCTCTCTTCCATGGGGACTTTGGCCTGACTGTGCTTGGGCCCTGGTTTTTGGACTTCTGGGTTCTCTGGATGTTTTCCGGGTCCTCTGTGCAGCTCTTCCTCTGCTTTTATTTGAACTGCAAGTTTGCCTCTTGGTGCGAATTGCTTTCTGGCTGTTCCTTCTCTGAGCAGATGTCTGTATCCTGGTGGGTCTGGTAGTAGCAGGCATGGCTGAGGGTATGAAGGGGAGGATTTCTGGCAGCCAGCATGGGAGCCAGGTGAATGTTTATCTTTTGCTTAGCACACAAATCTTCTTTCTTAAAAAAAAAATCCTCTTTTTCTGTATTTTAAATCCAAATTATGATGCTACCCTGATTTTGCTATTGCAGCGCATGACCTATAAAAAAGGGAAAACATGTGTCACACCACCTATGAATGCGCTTTCAGTGTAATAATAACAAACTGTTCATGCATTCAAACACCACATGACTATAACAGTGTAATAACTACAGGAAACGACAGCTTTTCCAAGCCTGGGGTACAAGGACGAGTCAGATAGGCTGACGTCAAAATAATAAAATATTTTGAGTATCATAAAAACAACCCAGCTATAAACAAATACTATAGCTTCCGCAGTGCCTCGACAGTTTAAAGGGCAGGCACGTTGAAGAGAACAGGGCTCTGGCCGGAGGTCGGATCCTGTTTTCGTCTTTCTGACTGACGGAAGAGGGGTTATTACCGTGGAAGAGAAAAAAAAAGCGCCTTCGGCGTCGCTTTCAATTACTGTTTTGCACTTGACCGCTGTCATTAAAATCACAAAGGTGATAAGAAAACCGGAAAAGGCTCACTTTCGTGCAGCCTGTTTTATCGCCGGTGTGGTTGTATTTACACGTTTACGGATGAAATGCTCTACATACCACAGAAAGAGAGAGGAGCGAGAGACAGTTGCACTGTCTGAACTGCTAATAATACCCCGCTCCAGCGAGACAGCGAGACCTTGTATTGGTTTCCCTCCTCGGCAAATATAGAGCGCTGGTAAGTTCAACCCTCTCCACACGATGACACATGGACATGATACGGGAAGGAGCACCGACGGCGTGAACACGCAGCGACGGGGAATGGCTGGTTTTCGGCGTGCTTCGCGTAGCCTTTGGGAGCACGACACTCGTCAAAATGTAAATCCCTCTTATGTCAATCCATTCGGGGCAGCCCTGCTCACTCTCCCTCCACCAGACGAAAGCTACAGACTCTCGGCTGGCCAAAAAACTCGTCGTCTGCTGAAGGGACGCGAGGAAAACCTGGAGTGGACCACCCTTCTGTATTTCGGTCTTACAGTCACGGCGTTAGCATGCGGCGTGGTCGCTAATGGGTACTTAGCTAAATATTAATTAATATTAGTTGATGCTGGCGAGATTTCTTCATTGTCCTTCGTTAATAATTAAAGAAGAAACACGTTGGGTCATTTTAGAATATCTCAATTTTTAAGGCAAATTTCGTCTCACCGGTGACGTTTTACATTGCGATATGAATCTCACGTTGATAACGAGACAACGATATTCATAAGGCTAAAGAAAATCTCTGACGCCATCGTGGCGACGTTCCCGTGCGTCATAATCCCGCGACTTTTTTTTTTCGTGTTGAAGCCGTCAGTCGTCTGTGGACGAATGGCGAGCGTGCTTACCCTTGTCAAAGCCACATATCGATCCGCAGTTGTGGAATTTAAGTGTGACTTTCGGCTGACCTACGAAGTGTGGGCTCGATAACAGCCTGGAGCATCCAGAGGAATGAGAGAAACGAGAAGAGGCGACTCAGCGAAGGAACTGAATTTTTGTTGACTTTATTTCCTTCTGCATACTTCTTGATTGTTCTGATTATACTGTGAGTATGGTTTTTAAGACGTCCGTGGGTGCTGTCGTCTCTTAGCTTCCTGCTGATACTAACCTTTACAGTGGAGCAATGTCTCAGTGACTAACCTTACACGACCTCCATTTGGCCATTCAAAAAGGACAGCTGGCTTTGCTCATGGGCCCGATTTTGTATATTTTAAGCAATACATTAAAACGACACCCACGTGCTCACAATCTCATTTGCCTTTGCAGTGTTTTTACCAAACACGTAAAGTTATGGATTTGGCAGATCCCTGAGCAGAGAGGATGGCATCGGAGGCTGCGGTCTCCACACCCCCCACCGTGAGCAGCACCCCTTCCGAGGGGGACTACCACTGGCTTCGCTCCTTTGTGGCTGGAGGTAGGGTCTGACACATCGGCTTACAAGCACTGATGTCTTTAGCCACACAGTTTCTTTGCCTTACTTTACTTTTATGAATGAAGCCAGATTCATTATAACTGATAATAATGGTGAGGCAGCGGTTATCTCTGTTATCTCGCAGCAAGAATGTCTTGGGTTTGAATCTTATATGCCTGCAGCTTGCGTTGATCCCCCAAAACATACACGGTTTTAGGATAAGTGGCAATTCTAATAAGGTGATGATAGGTGTGAGTGCTTCTGCCTGTTTGCCCTGCAACAGTAGAAATAGATGGATGGATGATAATAACTTTATTTATGTAGAGTTTTGCCAGTACCAAAGTACAAAGTGTTACATGTAAGCAACAAAATAAAATGGACTTTGTAGACCAATAAACTACTATAATTACATTTAAAAAAAAGTGTAATAGCCCTCATCTGACCTGCTCTTCAGCTAAAATGAGGCATCTCTCTGGCAGGTGTATTAAAATAGTATTAAACAATAAAATAGTCCGTATTTCTACTTTAACTAAAAGTTAGATTTTCGCTTCATAGTTCAAAATTTACATCTGATTCACGAATAATAAGAAAAAGATTAACCTCATGTATTCTAACAGCTCTGTAAAAGTACCAATTAAAGTGCACTCCAGCACTGTTTGATTAAAGAACACGAGCACGTTCCTGCTAATGCCTGATTCAAGTTGATATACAGGCTTCACAAGCTGGAAGCATATTTTTGTTTCCAACATTGAGCTTGTGTCATAGAGAAGAGAGTGAATAGTCTGTCATTATTTGGGCTTGTTCCTCTCTGCTGTGATTGTTTCTGGCTTTTGGTTAATTTAATGATGGCAATGATCATTCCTATTCCTATGTTGAAAAGCTCCATCCATGGTCCATTAAATGCAATAAAATAAGTTCTTCAGACGTTGGCTCAGATTTGCCATTGGACATTATCGTGCGAGAATAGGGCCATTACTTTTACTTGTGAACTGTAGATAAATAAAAAGAAGATACCAATCATTCATCTGTTTTTAACGACATTTGGTTTATTTTTAGGTGTAGCAGGATGCTGTGCCAAGACTACCATCGCTCCGCTGGACAGGGTCAAGATTCTGCTTCAAGCCCAGAACCCCCATTATAAACATCTGGGTAAAATAACAATAATAATATTGAGCTAACATGTGTTTGCGTGCACACATCTGTGTAGGAGTGAAACTTTAGGACTTTCTTTGCAGGAGTAATTTCCACTCTCAGAGCTGTGCCAAAAAAAGAAGGTATCCTTGGCTTGTACAAGGGTAATGGGGCCATGATGGTCAGGATATTTCCTTATGGAGCCATCCAGTTCATGGCCTTTGATAAATATAATAAGGTACAGTATGCATTTTATTGTGGAATGCCGCTGTCAAAGGTCAAAGCTATAAAAATGATTAAAACTCATGCTAGAAGACTGGTTAGAGAAATCTGCAGTGTGCTTTAATGTCCATGTATTTTGTGCTGTATTAGCATCACAGCATTCATTTCATCTTTGCATTGTATTTCTTGGTTAAATTGTTGATTTTCTGCCCAGGATGATGTTGTCAATATTCCCTTTACAGCTGCTAAGTAAACAGATAGGCATCTCTGGACACATCCACCGCCTAATGGCAGGATCTATGGCAGGTACTGCTAAGACTTAGTCTGTGACAGTTGGGTGTCATGCACTTCTCTCACATAGATAATGTGCCTTCCTTTAAGCTAACCATCATTGCTATTTGCTCCTCTTTAATTACTGTCTGTGTTTAAATATTTCACATATGCAGACTCACAGTGGACTCTTGTGTTCTTCTTATGTTTGCTTCTTTGTGTTCTTTCAGGGATGACTGCAGTGATATGCACTTACCCTCTGGATGTAGTCCGAGCCAGGCTGGCCTTCCAGGTGAAGGGAGATCATCGCTACACTGGAATTGCTAATGCTTTCCACACCATCTACCTTAAGGTGATTTGCTAATGTTCAAATAAGCAAAATGCTCTTCTCACAAGATTTTAGCCTTTAATTTAAGATCAGCCCAGTTTGCCTGCAGTACCCTTTTTCTTTTTTTTTTGTAAAGGAGGGAGGCGTCTTAGGCTTCTACAGGGGACTTACTCCAACACTTATTGGAATGGCGCCTTATGCAGGTGATTTTTAGAAAGATTTTTGATGCTAATATGTGAAGGACAACATAAAATGCCATTTTTTTCACCCACATATTTAGCCAGTGTGGCTTCTGTTGCATAGCTTGACTTAAACCTGTATGCTCCCAGGTCTCTCTTTCTTCACCTATGGGACCCTGAAAAGCCTGGGCTTGAAACATTTCCCAGAGCTGCTGGGACGTCCTTCCTCAGACAACCCCGATGTGCTCATTCTGAAAACCCATGTCAACCTTCTTTGTGGAGGGGTCGCTGGGGCTGTTGCTCAGACAGCATCGTAAGTGGCCGGGTAATTTGCGATGCCCAGCAGGGCTTTGCTGTTGATCAGAGTGATTGACTGATGGTTCATGTGTCACATTATATGCCGTCTCACTAGGTATCCTTTGGATGTGGCTAGAAGGAGAATGCAGTTAGGCGCTGTGCTTCCTGACTCAGAGAAATGTGTGTAAGTATCACTGTTATTCTTGCTGTCCACTGCCTGTATATGTTGCAAATAGTTAAATATTTATTTTCCTAGTATAAAGAGACGACATTTTCATTTTAAAGTGGAAATGTCAAAGTCATGTTTTCTTATGTGGTCTGACATGATTTTTACACTCACTGATCACTTTATTGCTAGCCCCGGGTTTGAGCCCTTCAGAGCTGCCCTAATTATTGATGAAATAGGTTCAACAAGTTGCTGGAAACAATCTGAAGAGAATGCCATGTTTAATGATGGCATCACACAGCTACTGCAGTCAGGCACCAACAACGATGCCACTTTCAAAATCACTCAAATCATGTTTTTTCTGATCCGACGGAACTTCAGCAGGTTGTTTCGACCATGTCTGCATACCTAAATGCATTAATGTGCTGCCATCTGATTGGCTTATTGCATTAAACAATTAAACAGCTGAGCTTGACAAAGTGGCCGGTGAGTGTATGTAACAGATTTATAGAGAAATTAAGGGGTGTAATGTAGTAAAAAACTAATAATAGTAAAACACCTCACAAAACACAGTGCTGATGAAATTAACTTTTTTCCATAAGTCACTCATCAAGCTAAATAAATATTTGATTGTTTTGACTGTTTTTTAAAAAGCACATCTAATTATACTATTCTCAGTTTTTATGCATTCTGCAACGTGAGCTCCATAATAAATAATATTTGTCTCCCATTTACGTCCTTCAGTTCAGTGGTAGTGTTTGTACATTAACTGCAAATCTTAAAAAGGTTGATTCCACATTTGGCTTTGTGTGGTTAACTTAATGATTAAAAAGGAGAAAATTCCAGAGGTTTTGTGCCTGTTTAGTCTAGATATG
>VUQR01004900.1:18135-35256 GCA_015108515.1 Hemichromis elongatus
AACGATGAAAATGCCTCGTTTTGTTCGTTTGTGAGCTTTATTTTCTGACTTTGTACGTGTTCAGTTTTACTTGCCATGCTTTTTACAAGCAGTGTCTGAATGACATAAATAAATGCTATCTTCTTAAAACAGCACCAGGTCTGGTATCTTTAGTTTGTCTTTGATTTCAAGCTTCTTCTGAAGATGCTGTCCCTTACTACTCCAGCCAAGTATGAGGAGCAGGAGTTTCTTCCTCCTCGCTTTTATCATTTATGAGAGGAAAAACACACTTTTGAATCCAGTCAGTGACGAAGTAATGACTTTATTCCATTTGTCACTTTGAGTTTGGCACGTATAGCTCATTTTTCACGCTGGCGTTATAGTTTTTTTTTTCCCCCTTTAAAACCACACAGGGGGGCTCTCTGATGCATTTGCATTTATTTCACTAAAACTACCACCCACTGTTGTCCTAGAGCACCTACTGATTTGATTTGTAAATGAGACAGATGCAAAGGATACACCTGATAGAGACTCATATGTTCTCTGATACATTTTCACATCAAATTAGTTAAAGACAGTGTTTTAATGCAGGCTGTCATGTTATTCTCTATTTTCATGAAGGAAGTCAGTCCTTTTATTTATTTTTTATATACATATTATAAAAAAAACCTCCTTTGTCTGTAGACAAAAGAAAATTTAAAAGAAAGAACACTTAATTTGATATCTGTTTCTGGAATAAGACACCGTTTCTTGTGTCCACATTCATGTCTGTAGGCCCTAAAACACCTGCAATAACAGAGGAAGGACAGCTATATTATATTCTGACCTCATTTCAAGTCAAAGTGTGACGATCAGTCACATCACAGGGAGGTCAGTATTAGTTCTCGTCATGCACCTCCCTCTTTCATATGATTGTACTTTGTTGTGATGCTTGTGGTCTTTAGGAGTTGTAGCAACAACTGCAAAGTTTACATCAGAGAAGAAAAGCTTTAGGCAACAAGGGGAACCAACACCCGCTACACATTCCAGATTCAACCTCTCGTAGGTGATATTAGAAAAGATTTACTGCGGATTTCTTCACCTTCAGACGGTGTTGGGATATTTCTGGAGTTCTTTACGTCCTTTGTGGTCGTCATGCCTTCTTATACAGTTACAGTTGCCACAGGAAACCAGTGGTTTGCAGGGACTGATGATTATATCTATATTACACTTGTGGGCACGGAGGGGTGCAGCGAGAGAACGCTCCTGGACAAACCTCTTTACAATGATTTTGAGAGAGGAGCGGTAAGTGATATAACAGTACTGCGATGATAACTGTTTAATTTTTAGTTTATATTTATGGTTGACGACTATAAACAGCTGATAACAGTAGCTCAGACTGTGGAGTGACAGAAACAGCAGCTTTTCTCTTTTGAATTACAATCATGACAGGATGAGATGATCAGTAGGTTATTAACCCTTTTAACCATTTTACGCATAGTGGTCACTACAGTGGACAGCTTGTTTTAATGCTACAACTGATTATGGTAAATCTATGGGTATAAATGACACAATGAGGAAATTACAGAAAGCGAATCTTGAACTTCTTTTTGAAGATGACTTAAAATGTAATTTGGCTTATTTTCTTGAAATTTTATCATCATTTTTTAGATGTTAAATTTGCTAATTTCTTAGATGAGATTTCTTTTCAGTTCAAATAATATGTTAAAAACATATATCTGCATTTTTATACATTTATTATATATAAAACCTTTTTGGGGGGATTTTGTTTATAGATGACAGATTTAACCCAGCTGCAAACATACATATTGTTCTATTTAGTTTTTAGATAAAGTCTCCTCTCCTCTTATAAGTTTCATCTTTTTCTATTTAATTATAAACGGACCATTTTCAGCGTTCACTTCTGACAGTAGCTGTTGGCCACGTTTCAGGTGGACTCCTATGAGGTGAGAGTTGGGGAGAACCTGGGTGACATTGTCTTGGTGAAGATTGAGAAGAAGAAATACTGGGTACAAGACGACTGGTACTGCAGGTACATCACTGTCAAGACCCCATCTGGAGACTACTTGGAGTTCCCCTGCTTTTGTTGGCTGGTGAATGACAAGGAAGTGGTGCTCCGAGATGGACGAGGTAGTCATCTCTTATTTTGTTTGTTTGCTAGACAAATCACATGTTTTATCTTGTTCATCTGTCAACCTGCAGTGGAAAAACAAGTTCAACACTTTTTCTTTCTCTCGTAGCACATCTGCCTCAGGATGATAAGACCAGTCTGGTCAAGCAGCACAGACAGAAAGAGCTGGACGGGAGGAGAAAAACCTACAGGCAAGTTTGCGCTGCACCTGCAGCTTGTTATTGTGAGGTATAGAAGGCTGATGAGGATGTTTTCTAACAACATTGCTGCACTTTACAGATGGAGGGAGTGGCAGCCAGGCTTTCCTATGAGTATAGATGCTAACAGACACAAGGATTTGCCTCGGGACATCCAGTTTGACAGTGAGAAAGGAGTAGACTTCGTACTGAACTACAGCAAGGCGTAAGTTTCCCCACTAACAGCTGCCTGAGAAGGTGAACGAGTCCCTCAGTACAACACAGTCAGTGGAGTTTCAACCTCCTCCTTTTAATCAAACGACGGGCTGATGCCTGATGATATGTTTCTATTTTCTGTACTCAGCGACTGAAAAAAAAACAAAACATAAACAGTGGTGTCATTGTCTGTTTATCACCGGGGACATTTGCATTGCGCTTTTAGGCAGACGTGTGAGCTTGCGTGTAGATGCAAACACAAAACAGATCCAAAACACATCTGTTTGCATCACGTAGCAGGGTGAACAAAAATAAACATTTTAATAATATAATAAAATCGACTCATCAAACTATCCATTTTTAGCTCCAGTTATTTTGTCAGAAATGCTGCAGCTTTGTGGACAGAATTGTTAACAAATTTGCACGTAACATTAACAAGTGAGCAAGTGATCATCATCAAACATCAGTGTCTTTTCCTGAAATGATTTGAACGGCAGTGTTTCCTTGATTCTTTGTTTCTTTGCAATACATCCGATGTCAGATTCTTTGATTTTCTTGAATATTGTGCATAACAATGATTGTGATTACGACGACGACGATGATGATGATGATGATGATTGTGATTGTGATGGTGATGATGATGATGATGATGATGATGGTGATGATGATGATGATGATGATGATCTTCCAGAATAGAGAACCTGTTTGTGAACCAGTTCATGCACATGTTCCAGTCCTCCTGGAGTGACTTCTCTGACTTTGAGAAAATCTTTGTGAGAATCAAAAACACAATTTCAGGTCAGCTTCACCTACATTACATTATACATACAAACATACATACTTATGTTACATTAAATATTTCAAATATTTCCTCTGAGATTAATAAAAAAATCAGATTCTAATGTGATGTGATATTCAGAGTATGTGATGCAACACTGGAAAGAGGACTTCATGTTTGGATACCAGTTTCTGAATGGTTGCAACCCTGTACTGATCCAAAAGTGCAAGAAGCTTCCTGACAAGTTTCCTGTCACTCATGAGATGGTTGCTGTCAGCCTGGAGAGAGAGCTGACCCTGGAGGAGGAAATAAAGGTAATCATGACTATGTTCGCTTCTCTGAATGTCGTGGATTTATCAATGTGAAAAATGTTGTCAGGTTTATTTTGACAGCAGCCACAGCTCTCTTTAACTCTCCCATTAATGCATAATATAAACTGGTGTTCTCACTCCAGGCAGGTAACATCTACATAGTAGACTATGAGATGCTAGACGGCATCACTCCAAACTCCACAGACCCGTGCACACTGCAGTACCTGGCAGCTCCGATCTGTTTGTTGTACAAGAATCCTCAGAACAAGATCATGCCCATAGCCATACAGGTGAAAAGATGCTCAACAGCAGCAGTTGTGTGTTACATCGTTTTTAACAGGGGAATGTTTCATTTTGCACCTGAAATTTCAGTTTGACTGAAACTCTTTTTCATTCTACGTTGGTTTTTTTAAGCTTGGCCAGGTTCCAGGTGAAGACAACCCCATCTTTCTGCCAACTGATGGTCAGTACGACTGGCTGCTGGCTAAGATCTGGGTCCGCTCCAGTGACTTCCACCACCACCAGACAATCACACATCTACTCCGGACACATCTGATGACAGAGGTGTTTGGTATTGCCATGTTCAGGCAGCTTCCTGCTGTTCACCCTGCATTTAAGGTAAAAATCCAGCTTATTGATAAATGTTATGGCATATTGATTCCTTGATTCACTGGTTGTCCATCCGTCTCCCAGCTACTCATCCCACACATTCGTTTTACCATCGCAATCAATACCAAGGCTCGAGAGCAGCTCATCTGTGAGTGCGGCATCTTCGACAAGGTAAGTTTGTGGATAATTATTCCTTTAACCTTAATAAATAATGACTAGTTAATGAATTCATTAATTTCTTCACAAATAAAACTTCAACCATTAGAGAAATAAAATTACTCATAACCTCCTCTCAGACGCATCATTACGTACAGCTGCTTAACATATTATTGATATTTATTTAGACTGATTCTCTCTGATCGATCTTTCCTAGTTAATGTCAATAATTACCTTCTCCAATCCATCAATGTGATGTGTCTGCTAGATCCAATTTATACAAGAATGCTCAAAGAAGTCCTGCCATTAATTATGCTTCAATCTCAAATATGATCAGTCAATCTTTATTAATGGGCCATGTCCTACAGTCCTTTAAGGTGGCAGTCATTAAACCATTATTTACAAAGCTGTCACTTGTCCTAGCTGATCCTTTTATGGCCTCTGACAGCGGACTCCTCTCTGTGCTTGTACAGTTAGACCTCGGAGCAGCATGTATAATACTTTATTCCCTTAGACAGTATCATTCAAAGATGTAGCATGCATTTTCATTGCTATGCAGATGATACACAACTGTCACATCTATTGATGAAGCCAGATAACACACTAATTAGGTAAACTGCAGGAATGTCTAAAAGATATAAAGACCTGGGTGACCTCTAAATTACTGCTTCTAATTTCAGATAAATCAGGGGTCATTGTAATTGGCCTTAATACCGTTAGAAACATAGTTTCGAACCAGATACTTAATCTGGATGACATTATTTTGGCCTCCAGTGAGGAGTCTTGGTGTCATTTCTGTCCGCCAGTGTGCATATTATACAAATATGTAGGACTGCTGCACAACATCTTTAAAATAAGAAACATGCTGTTTTGGAGTGACGCTGACAAAGTAGTTCATTTATTTATTACTTCCAGCTTGCACTATTGTAATTGATTACTATCAGGCTGTCCTAAAAACTCCCTGAAATGACTAGAAAGGCTAGAAAGAGATAGCATATTTGCCACATACTGGTTTCTCTTCACGGGCTCTCTTCAATTTAATGTCCTTCTCCTCACATAAAAGGTCTTGAATAATCAGGCGCCATCCTATCTCAAAGATCTCATAGTACTGTATAGAGCACCTTGCTCTCAGACTGCTGGTCTACTTGTGGTTCCTAGAGTATTTAAAAGTATAATGGGAGATTTCAGCTTTTAGGCCCCTCTGAAAGCAAAGCCAGTCTGTCAGCAACAAACTGGATCTTCATTTATTCACAAAGCATTGAGGCTTAGCTTGAAGTAAAAGCAAACAAAAGTCTAACTAACATAGATAGTGAAATAATGAAATAGGGAAATTAGCAAAAATGCATTCAGTTTGAAGACTGAAAGTTAAATCTTTAGCTTCAGGATAAATGAGGATGATGTTCTCCATTCTCATCAAGGCAAATGCAACAGGCGGAGGTGGTCACGTCCAGATGGTTCAGAGGGCTATGAAGACTTTGACCTTCAGGTCTCTGTGCTTCCCTGATATGATCAAGTCCCGTGATTTGGACATTAAGGAGGAGCTGCCAACCTACTTCTACAGGGATGATGGCTACAAGGTGTGGGAGGCTACCAAGAGGTGAGGAATGACCTTTTAAAGCTTTAGTACAGAGCACTGAGAAAGATTTGATGATTGAGTGAGAGCAGTCATAAGAAAGGATAAACAGTGAAACGTGTAGAAAGATTTTTACCCTCGTGTGTGTGTGTTTCAAATAAGAGAAGTTGCAGCATTTTATTTTCCTCTGTATGTCACACCTATCCGTTTTATTCCCCACAGTTTTGTGTCTGATGTAGTGAATATTTATTACACAAGCGATGAGAGGGTGCAGGGGGATGAAGAAATCCAGGCCTTTGTTAAAGATGTGTGCAGCTTTGGTATGCAGGACCTCGATTACTGTGGTAGGTAGAGGCGTTGTTTTGCCTGAGTTTTCTTTTGCTAATGTAGCATTGAACAAAATGCAACACCCAACGATCCATTCAGATTTTTTCTTAAGGAGAAAAGACGCTTCCTCTCCTAGTCTGGTGTTTTCAGGAAGACAAGTATGGCAGGAAACAGACAGCATTATAAATTCAAATCTGCTCTCTTATGGATGAATAGTTTAAGAGTGAAGAAGGGAAGCCACAGGAGTCTGATGGTGTCACTGCCTGAGCCCTGATGCTGTAATGCTTCTGCATTTCACCACGCTTGTCTATTTTGAGTGCATTGTGCAAGGACAGAGATAGACTTGCAAAAGAAAAAAGAGGTTTTGCTCACTTTGTCAATTCTCTGTTCCCACTTTCTGTGCATAGAGTTTCCCAAGTCCCTGAAGTCACGTGAGGAGCTGATAGAGTACCTGACCGTTATTATCTTCACTGCCTCAGCCCAGCATGCAGCTGTCAACTTCGGACAGGTAAATAGAGGCGTGTCTAGAAGTGGAAATTCACCCATTTTTATGGCAAAAAGTGCCTATTTAAAGGAAAAATATAATAGAAATATTAGAAAAAAGCACTTGCTATTGCAGAAGTTTCATTAGTACAGATGGTATAATACTGTATCCATTGGTGTGTGTGTGTGATAGATTCAGTAAAGCTATGAATCTCTGAGTGAATGTGACTCTTGTCAGGGGACATGTGGCAGTCATTTCACCATGAGAGAATGTTTTTCATACTAATTGAACCTTTAACTCTATTTATTCCTCTGGTCATCCATGTGTGTTTTCAGTATTTATTATATATATATTTTTGTATAGGGTCTGCTTACAACAAATCAATTAAATATAAAATCTTAAACCGTTTATGCAGCTATTAATTCCACATGTCATGTGCAGTGCAATATTTTCTTATGAAATCTAAAAGTAAAAATAGAAAACATCAGAAGATGAAAGACTTTTCTCAGGCTTACAGCACAATGCTCACACTGTATCTCTGCGTGCATTATATAGTACGACTGGTGTTCCTGGATCCCCAATGCTCCATCTACCATGCGGAAACCCCCACCCAACAAAAAAGGTCTGGCAAATGTGAATTTGATCGTTGAGAGCCTTCCTGATCGCGGGCGCTCCAGCTGGCACCTGGGGGCCGTCTGGGCCCTCAGCCAATACCAAGAGAATGAAGTAGGGAAAGCCTTTCGAACACTTTCACATGTCAGCACAGACACACAGCCAAAACAATCAAAAGTTTGATACAAACTGTACATTTCTCATTTCCCAAGATGCTCTCCTCTGCTTCAGAGTGTCCTTTTTTCCCCCCCTTTTTTCCTTGTGGCGTTCCTCCAGGCTAAATAACCTATCATGTCTCGCTCTTTCTAGCTGTACCTGGGAATGTATCCTGATGAGCACTTCACAGAGAAGCCAGTGAAGGATGCCATGGCAAAGTTCAGGAAGGAGCTGGCAGAGATAACCAGCTCCATCAAGAAGAGGAATGAGGGAAAGAAGCTACCGTACTACAACATGTCTCCTGACAAAATCCCAAACAGTGTTGCAGTTTGAGAATTTAAAAAAAAAATACTAATTTCGTGGAGAGGCTTATACTTATTATACATTCAGATTGAAGATTGATGATAATGTTACTGAGCTGTCCAAATATGCTCTATATTACCTGTTTGACTGGGATATTTCTTTAGAAGCGGTTTGTTTTTAATCATGTAATAGTGCATCTTGAAAAATCCGAATGTTTTGAAGGTTTTTCATGTATTAATTCAAGAAAATTAAACTTTCATATAATCTACATTCATTATACGTAAAGTGAACATTTAAAAAAAATGCTTCACGCATAATGATGGTTATGGCCAAAAATTATCCCAAATTATTTGAATATTTCCTGAGATTAATTAAAATATGATCACCCAAATCTGAAAAGTATTAATTTATATGCAGGATAACTGGTTGGGGGTCTTTTACCACATATTACTGCATCAGTGCTGGTACTATTGAGATGCTTTTAATGGCAGCTTTCAGCTCATGTTCATTTTTGGGTGTTTCTCATCTTCACTGTGAAGATATCCTACAAATTCTCTGTAGTTCAGGTTAGGCGAGTTGGTTGGCCAAACAAACACAATAATAATATGGGCAGAAAAACATCTGGCAGTCTTTTTAGCAATGTGGGCAGATGCTAAGCTACATACTGGAAAAGGAAATCAGCAAATGAAAACATGAAGCTGTAAAATACCCTGGTAGATGCCTGTGTTGACTTTAGACTTGATAAAACTCAGTGGATCAATTACTAATAACAACCAGCACCTCAAATCATTGCAGACTCCAGACAGTTCACGCTAGAATTCAAACACCTGTGCCTCTCTAGTCTTCCCCCAGTCTCTAGTACCTTGATAGAAAATAGACTTCATCTGAAATGAGCAGAACAGTTCACTTCCTTCTCTCCTTAGCCCAGGTAAGATGCTTCTGACAGGAGTGGCCTGATGTTACGGATGTGGGTCCTTTCCTGAGGATGCCTCTCCTGGAGTCCTTGTTAAATTCTCCCAAATTCTTGAATTGACTGATAATCCTCTCAAGGCTGCTGCTTTTGCGCCTTTTCCCTGTCCAGTCAACTTCCTGCTGTTATGCTTTGATACAGCCTGTGTGGGCAGCCAGCCTTTTCAGCAGTGACCCTCTGTGGCTTACTCTCCTTTTGGAGGGTGCTGGCAATCTTCATCTGGGCAACTTACCAATCAGTAGAACTACATGGGCAGAGACACGATGTGTACTCATTATGTTTGAATAGTCATTTATGCAAACTGGAAATTAAATATTCCAATTTCTGAGTGCTCGATATAGAATATGTGAAAGTTTACCTTTTTGAATGACAACCCCCCCAAAACAAACTGTTTTTGTGATAGATCTTTTTAAAGACGCACGAGTATATATTGTGTTGCCTTTGTTCACTCAAGCGATGCCATTCTTTCCTCATCTTGCCCTTGCATAACAATTACTTAAGAGGTTGAGAGAAGGCGACAAACTGTGTTTTGTGCTATATGCTGAATGTAAAGTTTGTTTCAGGGCAAGGTCATCGAGCGGTGAGCTGAATGTTTCTGTCACTGGCACTACAGCTCCTGTAAATGCTGTCAAAAAATCTGATTTCAAAATTACTTTGCAGCTTATTTGAGTGAAAATAAATTAAAATGCTACAGCGCAACGCCCTTTAAAATGTTTTTAATCATCCATGAAGACTGGATTTGTCCCTGCTCTTTAAAAGTCACAAAGTTTTAAAAGTCACTTAATTTTTTATTTGGTTGTTCTTTTTAATTACTACATATTTTGTTCAAACGTGGGAAATTAACTGAAAGCACATCAACAATTTTCTTAAAAACAAAAAAAGTACATTTTACCCAATTTTTTACAGTTATACTATTTCAAAGCAAATTCACAGACAAACTTGCGGAATGGTATAAGACAGGGGAACAGTCATATATGTTCAAGTCCAGTCAGTAGTAAACAAATGTAGTTTTTATGCAAGTTACATTAGTCCCAGACATGATCAAATTTTAGTGACCGGGTAATCAACAGACAGCCCAAAACTCTGAGGCTGTGAAAAGTTTCAGTTGATGTTCTGCTCCGTGGGATTGTGGACATAAAGGGTGAGAGACGCAAAGAGGATAAGACGCTCGGAGAGAAAACAATCAGAAGCCATCACATCAATCTTCACCAGAACTACAACAAAACTTCTCTCCAACCTTATCCAAGGAGACAGCTCCCATGGGGAGAAAGTAAGAAGACAACAACCTAAAACCCATTTTAATGATCCGTCTCATCAACTCTAAATTAATAATTCACTTTCAAATTTAATGCTTTGCTCACCCAGCAAAAAACGAGACACCACAATCAGTTTAAAAACTAAAAAGGACAATATCCATGGACAAAGCATTGAGCAACTCTATTATCTGAAGGACTACATTATTTCTTCTATTATTGTCTGGGAAGAAAAATTAAGTGTAAGTTGCATAAAAATCACTAATGAAAGGGTCTTTTTTTGTGTAAATGAACAAAAATATGCTGTTTTCTGTTAAAAATAAATACAACATAATATAAAGAAAGTAATTTTCTATCCAGAGGACATCCTGGACTTTAAACACCGGTACATAATTGCAGAAACGAACAACAACAAAAGGGTAATTGCACTTTTTAAAAAATAAATCTGTCTAATTGCACTGAGCCTCCTGGGTACTGAAGAATGTGAGAAGGTTCTCATTACTAGGTCTTATTCCAACTTGACACACAACAAGTCCCTCGGCTCATTTATGTATTAAAATTATATTAAACTCCAGATCTCAAGTCTCCATGGGGCATATACATAAATACAGTATGCAAAAAAAACAAACAAACCCCAAAGCGCTTTATTGCTGCTGCTGAGCAGTAATCGTCAGGTACGTTGTTGGACCATCATTGTTCACAGACAGTATACTGGTATCAAATACAGTTTTTTTAAAAATGTGTGTGTTGCTGGAATGGCTGTAAGGCTCAACATGAGCCTTGGCATTGCTGTGCTCTCACATAGACAAAAGCACTAACAATGACTGTAAGCCCCGCCCCCCAACCCTCCCACCCCCCAAACCAGAAAAAAAACACCAACTTCGACTTGAGAAATCAACCGCTGCCCATCTCAGGCTGTACCTTTAATTTACCACCAGCAGGTGGCGACCCAGTCAGCTCCTCAATAAGCAATGATTCATACGACTCTGCACAGCCACGAATAAGTGGCCTGTATTGCATTGATTTTATTAAAAGAAACTGAGTGTTGCTGAACGTAACGACCAGCAGTGAAATGTTACACTGACATTAAAGTCATTCTTGATGCTTAACTGTGGCGTGAAAGTGAAAAAAAAGTGTTTTTTAAGCCAGAAATCAGTTGGCCGTCTTGTGATCTAATACTAAAGTAGACCAACATGTGTGAGGAAGAAAATAAATAAAATATACTTAAACCGAGTGCTCATCTGAAATGCTCACTAATAATCGTTTCACACCTTCCGCCTTAAGCTTGCTTGAGTAAAACAAATTAAGTGTAGCTGGGTTGTAAATGTGCACAAAAATGGTAGGTTGGAGCTAAAGCATGTTTCTTTTTTGTATTTAAAACTTTTGGTTAAAGTTCAACAGACAAACTGAAAGTAGGCAGCTGTGGATTCCTCGAGGCTTGTCCCATGGCTAAGAAAACGAATTAACATGTTAAAAACAGCACATGGACTATCACACTGTAAATACCTTGTCATTCGCATGATTAAAAAACAAAACAAAACAACGAAAACAAAACACAAGCACAACGTTGTTTATGCCCAAAGGGCCTCATTATGATCATGACAAAACGCAATTTCATGTGACCAGTAAAAAAATGATTTTTTTTTATACATTTTATAATTTTTTTGAAATCATTTGTAAAAAGATTACATTCTCAAAGCCTTCAGAAAGTTCACGATGGGGTACAGAAGTCAAGTGGCTAGTTTTTCCATCATCTGGATCTGAGTTATGCAACTGACGTCATTCAAATGGTTCATCTTGTTTTAACCCCAATTCCTTTTAGTCATCCACAGGAGGGTTAATCTTTAAGCATATGTTGCACTTGAAGAAAAGTTTGTTTACTCTCCCCCATTTACAACATATAAGATATAAGAAAAAAAAGGGGGGGGGGTGAGAAGAAGGGGTGGGATGTGCTTTGGGGACTAAAAAATAAAAAGTGCTTTGATGCATCTTCTGATCCAGGTCTAGCTGGATCCAGACTGACGTGGAGCTGACAGACTGTAGAGATGGCAGTATCTGGAACGTTCCAGAGATCTGATGCATGGCGCTACATACTGATCCACGGCAGGTTAGCCCGACACTCACAGGAGGTAAAAAAAGAACAAATCGATCAAAACCCACAAACAAACCACACATGGGGGACGTGTAGACCTCCAGAGGCTTCTGCAAGTCCATTCTTTTCAGTCCAGCTCTCCCAGAGGTGTACATTAAAGAGTCTGTGTAAATGTGTGTGTGTGTGTGTGTGTAGGTGTGTGTGTGTGTGTGTGTGTGTGTGTATACAGAGTGGTATGCACCAGGCCTCTTCCAACATTTACAGAAGTCAGTGTAAAGAGTCTGGTCCTGGGAAAGAAAAAAGATGCCAGACTGAGGATGGAGGGTGCAGGTGGAGGGAGGGATACAGTGTGATAGGAGGAATGTAGTCAGACGGAAACTCATGACCTCTCTGTCTGTGTGGATGGAGTTTAGGGAGTATAAGGTAATAGTGGAGGACAGTGGGTCATTCTGGCTTCAGGGACAAGGAGGATATACGGTTGTTCCTAGGTGACTGATCATGACTGTTCCTCTCCTCCGCGGGCCTGTTTGGGTGTGGAATATGTGCCCGACAACCAATGGCACGGATTTTGGTGTCAGACATGAAGCACCTCCATACTGTAGTCCTCTGTTTCTGTGTACTGGGAGGAGTTTGTGTCTGACAGGTTGGGGGCCAGAGCCTCTTTGTTCTCCAGACTCGGCTCCATTAGGGGGGGCTTCTCCAGTGGATACTTTTTATATGTCTCTGGACGGTTTTGCACATATATGACCCGGTTATATGCCTTGAGTCTCCTCCATAGATGGATGTAGACTTTGCACTGCACGTACATGAAAACCAGTCCACCTGTAAATCCGATGGCCACCACCACAAGCTTGGTCCAGAAAGGCCATTCCAGGATTCCTGAGGAACAGACAAAAAAATAAATACATAAATAACAACAAGTGGACAAGTGAAACACAGAGAAGACTGCAAAACAGGAAAAGCAGATGCACTTTATATATGTTCAAGTGTAGGAGATCTGGATAAAAACAGAGAGAGAAGGACTGGTTTATAAGCTGCTGCAAATTCATCACATTTCAGCGAATCGTTCAACAGATCATCCTTGAACTAGAATATGCATTAGCAGTGAGGATATCCGCTGCAGGAAACTGACTCCTATTCCTTTATATTGCAAATGGACACTATTATTACAAATTGCTCAGCGCGCTCTACTTTTTCAAAGAAGATCAATAATCTTAAAAATTTACAATTTTTATTACTGCTGAGATTTTTCTAGAATGCTGTTTGTTACTGATAGTGTTTTTCTTTCTTTTAAAACTCACATCTATACAAAATTAAAGTCCTGCTCATGGAGAGATGTGTGAGATAGCATCCTGTCAAACTCTATGGTAGTGCAATATGGGTGGGGCCAAGAAACTGAATAAAAGTTAGTTATTAATTTATCTTTTTAGATTTGCTATATTGTTTGCACTGTGGCATCTGACACTAACATTTGGTTTACTGTGTGCATTAATTTACACACTGGTCAAACATGTGAAGGAAATTAAGGAAGCGGAAACCACTGTGAATATATTTCACTTTTTCTGGCATAAACAAAACTAACAGGTGCAATGGAGAGGCGACAACAAGTCAACCCCAAAAAAAGGGAAACAATAGTGCAGATACTGGGTGTGCTTCTGGGTTTAAGCCCTTGCACGGCCCTGCCCAGCTCTCCCCGTGCAATGGCTCATGTCCTCCAACAAATGAGATTGTGATGAGTGAGCCAGCACACCTTCTATTAAAGGCACGTGTGGATGTGCCATCGTGCAAGAGCTGAAGCATCTCTGGGCTGCAGATCATACCAAAAAAGGAAAACTAGAGAACAATAAATCAGGAGCGAGCAACAGGTTACGCCAAATCAGATGAAACAGATTCATAATGGTTTCGGGTTACACTGTTATACTTTTTCAGCAATGTAGATACTCATATTTTAAGAATATTTGGGGGATGTGCTTCGTCAGTTGTTGTAAGTAAATGATCGGAAATTCTTATCTGGTTGTACCACCTATAAACATCTCTCAGCTGACTGCTTTTTAGAAACTCTCTTACATTATGAACATCAGTATAGTGACCTGATCTGATATTACCCATCCGTAGTGCAATGCAGACTTTTTACATTTTTACAGACATGGTGTTCAAAATTGAAGTGCCCAATTAGACGAACACAGAAACAGAGAAAAAGGGAATAAATGGTGGCACCCTGCTGGCTGTGGTATAAAATCCAAACCACAACATTTCTACTTCGTGATAGGCTGTGAGCTTTTGCTACAAAAAAAAATGAACAAACAAGTGACTCTTTTAAAAGTGGAAACACTGCAAAAAGGTGCATCTGTCTATGCAAAACGCTCAGCATTAATGTGATATGCAGTTAATTAGGCAAAGTACATTTCCATGACTCCAGGGGCAATTACAACATTCCTGCAAACAGCAGAAATCAAAGAAGAGGCAAAAAATTTGCAATTTCTGGGACATACAAATATTTGTAATAAGCCTCAGTGCTCGCTAAAACAAATACTAAGAGGCAATGAAAGTATTCAAAAATGCCTGAAACCCATCCGTTTCTTCATATTGGCTAACATAACAGCTAGTTTAAGATATAAAAGTGCCTCATATGAGGAATGCCAATTCAAAGAAGGCAAACATAATATAACCAGTGTGGTATTAACTATGCTGGACAGAGATGTCAGGAGCTTTCTATCTAGCATTATGAGAAGAGATTAATGTGTCATTTGTTGTGTGAGAATATGTCAGCGAGGTTCGTTTTAATCAAAGCCCTCAGCCAAAAAGAGTAACACAGAAAATAAATCACAGCTTGTTCCTTAGCTTTGTCTGTCTGTGTTCATTAGGCGGAAACATTCAGGGAGACGGTGTGAATATAACCAGCCTTAAAGGATGAAGTACTATTATTTCTATTCTGAATTCAAAGAAGAAAGGGGAAAGAAACGGACGTGGCTGAAAAAGGACTTGGTACAGAAGAGAGGGAGAAGACACAATGTGAAAGTCAAAAAAGGTCAAAGTTGAAATGTTTACCTGGGACTCTTCCGGCTGCATGGGTAAAGAGTGTAAGTATCATGTATTACAAAAGACACACAAACAGATTGAAAGAAAAGGCAGAAATTAAAGATGAAATCAAATATTACGTTTGCATAATTTAAGATGTAAATCATCATGCAATCAAACATCAGCTCTGACCCACAATCAAAAATGGAGAGCAAACTTCAAGATGTTTACATCCATCTCTCCTTTTATCTGGAGAGTAAATCTAGAAGAAAAATAAATAACTGTGGTTCTGTGAGGCAGCAGACAAGCAGGACTATTTGGCATCACCATGGTGACTGGACCTGACAGCCCTCAGGGACTGTAGCAAGTCTGAATCATCAGGTTGGGCTTAACAGGCACAGCCTGCTCTTCCATCTGTACACAGTTTTGAAAGTGCCAAATATGCCAGGGAGGGATGAGGAGAGGCAGAGGTAGTGCCAGCGGATGCTACAACAAGTCACCATTACAGGAGCGTTCTCCATTTTTATCCCCGATGATGGGAGCCCAAAGTGGATGTCCACTTTTTATGGCTGTAAGAAGCAGCCCAGGGAACCCAGTGTTATTTTTCTCTTATTCTGAAATTTGAATGAAAAACCATAAAGCCCAACTTATTGGACATTTTTACTATAGCCAGCAGCAGGTACCAGTTTGGCACACACATAAAACCGGAAAAAGCTAGAGGCAAAATCTGAAATACTGTGATGGAAGAAAGCAGTCACCCTTTTCAATAAATATAAAAACGTTAACATAAATAGTGTGGTCAGAAAACCGCACACCTTAAAGGAATTGTTTTTCATGAGGAAATCAATACCACTCATATTTGTAAGCTACATAAAGCATGAGTGGCCAGTTAGCTTTGCTCAAAAGTAACAAAATAAAGCTATAAGCACCACAAACTTATTTGTTGGCCATTTTGATGTGTTCAGATGTGTTCATATTGTCTGGCACCTCCTAACAACGGGCAAAAGTAACTCAAAAGTAACTCATTTATGTATCTATGACACCTCCACCTTTTTTTAATTTAACAGCAATTAAAATAAAATTATACTCATAAAAGTTGACTTATACATGGCATATTATAATGTCATCATGTTGCCAAGTAACCACCCACCAACGGGATAAAAAGCACCCATTTAAAGTGTCACATCATTCTCATTTTACCAACAACAATACTATAGGATGGGTCTATACTAGCATTTAAAAAAAAATATGTATCAGCTATGAAAAATAAGGGCAATTGCAAGTGCCGTCTTTCTAATGGCCGGCAGTGGTTGACTCCCGGGCTTGCAAAAAGAAGTTCGTAAGAAAAATCGCCCTACGGTAAATCCTTTCCTTACCCTTGTCACTTCAGTGACATAAAGCATTGCGTGTGACGTGTAGTCAGCTGTTGCATCTATTTTTTGCCACAAACATACATGTGCCAAACTGATACTAACTGCTGCTGTCACACAGCCGTCTTACCACTCACATCACACATATATGCAACACACATAGATGCTAATAAATGACACACACAAGCACATGGTCACACACACACACAAAAAAAAATCCAGACTTTGAACATTATTCCTGTTTTTTTTGCTGAGTACAATTTTTCCTTTACAGTCAGATTAACCACAAACTGACCTTTGACACACAAAAACAGAATCACTTAAAAAAATTGCCTCACTTTGCTAAAACAATCTCTAAAAGTGTCAAAGAATGAGATTAACTTTTTAACTGCGCCTCTGGAACCAAAGTGGGCTTAAAGCACCGAGGAGCATTTATTCAACCTCAGCTGTAACATTGTTTCCTGTTGAGTTTCTGCCTGTCAGTTAACGCCCCACATACAGTATGGTTCAAAATAATAGCAGTACAATGTGACTAACTAGAATAATCCAGGTTTTCAGTATATTTTTTATTGCGACATGGCAAACAAGTTACCAGTAGGTGTAGTAG
>VUQR01004901.1:15406-26989 GCA_015108515.1 Hemichromis elongatus
CCACCCCTCCCCCTCTCCCCATCACCCTGGCCCCCAGTCCCCACCCCCCACCCCTTCAGAGCAGATGATGGGATGATGGTGAGGAGGTAAAAATCAAACATATGCTGCTCTGCACCAGGAAAACGCTCGTCCGTTTTCTCAGCCCGCAGTAAAGGCAGGAACCTCTGATCGCTTAAGAGTCAAAGTATTTTAAATGGATGAATTAAACGTCACTAAGCGCTCCTAACTGTGCTGAAGCAATAAACGGATGTTCATTTTATTTCATAGTAAAAATATGATAAAGACAGATATCAGAAACCTCTAATTGGCGTCATTTCTCTAATTAAAAAGAAACAAACCAAAACACTCCAGCCTGTTGTGAGTGAATACAACGGGTCGATTCTCAGCGAAGCCAGCGGTAGAAAACATCACCCGCAGATACGCCGTTGTTATTTTCAGCGGCGGAACGGAAAGGACGCCGGAGGCACGAAGCTCCTCACACTCAGCCGGACGCTCAGCATATGTTTGGTTCTCCTTCGTAGTGCAACGGCAAACACGCAACCTTTAGCGCCCCGGGGGGGGGGGCATCCCACCAGTCTGTCAACACATTTCGTTCGGCACCGGTGGAGATGTGAAGGCCTCGGGCAGCGCTGCATCCGAGGCCCGCGTTCTCTAATCTGCTGTTTGGCTTAAAGATACAATTCCTGCACGTTTCCTGAGGTATGGTTCAGATTTGCCGTTTTGTGATTAAATGTGAATAAAAGAGAAAGGTGGTCGTACACTTGGTTAACTCAGTTAATGTTTTTATGTAAAAAATAAATGTTTTTTTGCTTCTTTGTCTGTACTCGTACAGGTTTTGAACAGCACAGCTAAAAATACGTCTGTGAATTATATTTAAAAATTATATTTTAAAAGCTTTTATTTTTACTACAGCTGTGTTTAGTAGTTTACTCACACTGGCATCAATCTCATAGTAATTTGGGGCTTTTAATGATTTCGTTGAACTGTTTAAACTAAGAACTGGGAGTTCAAGTTTGATATTATTTAGCATTTAATCAACACAAGGTCAAAAATAAACGCAGTTTGAAATAAATCTACCCAACTGTGTCCGAGTTTCAACCATCTAACTGTTGGTTTCAGGTGAAGTTATTCCTTCTTTATTCTTCCAACCACTTTGTGCAGAGCACCAGTACCACTGGCAGCCCCAGAGCATGATGCTACCACCACCATTAGCTTGACAGCTAATACGGTGTTCTGGGGTTTAAAAGCCTCATCTTCACTCCTCCAAACATACCTCTTGTCATTGTGGTGAAAAAGCTCAACATTTGCTTTGTCTGACCATAAAACCTTTTGGCTTGTCCGTGTTGGCTGCTCCAAATTTCAGTCGGGCTTGAAAGGTGTCGATTTTGGAGCGGGGGCTTCTTTCTTGGTTGGCACCCTCTTAGTTCATGGTGATATAAAACTCACTTTTAAAAGTTTTCAGTTCATGGAAGGCTTGATCCTTGGTTGTTTCTGGGTCATTCTTTAACATCCTAACCGTTTCCTCTATCCGAGGGTGACAGTTTGGGTCTTCTTAGAGGCCTCGGCACTGTATTACAGGTGGTATAAATCTACCATTGTCCTTCTTAGATCTGAGTTCTTTAGGCTTTCACATTGTTCTCTGCACTGGTCAACAAGTGCTGTCAAAACTCTTCTGCACCACTTATTAAAAGATTTAAATGAGTTGCGCGGTGGGCATCCAATTCTTGCTTTTTAAAGCCGTTAAAATGTTTACTGATATTGGGACCGTTCAAAGAAATCATCAAAAGCCCAAAGTTTTCCATGACTGGATATAAACTTCTGATCACAACTAACCGAGCAAAACTAAAACTGAAAGTTTTAAAATGCTGCCGTTCTTTAGATTTGTTTATTTGTATATAATATTTTTTCATACGATTTGCGATTTCATGCTCATTCGGTGTACTAGCTAACTATCGTTTAACGTTCTACTCTTGGTAACAGCCCGGATATCAACCGTTAACTAAAGCTTGACCCTGATAAAAGATTCAGAGATGCTAAACATTGAAAAGTCAGCGACACCAAAATCTGACATTGAAGCAGCCGAACATGTTAGAAACCGAGCAGCTGCGGCTACATTTATAATCTACAGGTCGGGGCTACTGATAGATCTATGAGAGGATTCCCAAAGCTCTCGCTCACCATCCTCCTTACAGGCCAAAAAATTTAAAAATAAAATCTATAGTCTCACTTTTTGCCCCCGTTATTAGTCCTCTCGTATTCTTTCTACAAGCTACCGGGCTGTTTCTTCCTATTCACATGAATGCAAAGAGTACAAGAACGGTCAATGTTGAATGTGTTATTTCGGATACTTTGCTTGAATAATGTAACTTTGTAAAATATAAAAGATTTATCAGGTTGGTCGGTGTTAAGTTTTACATGATTATGCGAGTGCAGGTTCTCAGTCATTGTGGTCATTTTAGTCTTAAGAATTAGAAAAGAAGATGACTGGGCATCTTTGGGTGTTCTGAAGATCTTTTACTTCCGAGCTAAAGAAACCTCATGGACGAGAGATGAAATGCCTTCAAAAACTTAAAGAAACCCTGTCGCCTTCTTTTTAAGCTCGTAAGACAACCAAATGAGTACTTCAAATAGCTTTTCAGCGGCTCCTAGTGCAGAAAACTTAAACATGTTGTTAATCTTAGTCTAGTTCTGCAGCTACAGAGAGGGTTTTTTTTTTTAGGTTTTATTTCAGCCAATATACAACTAGAAAGACAGAATTACTATATTTAATTCTATACATCACACCTGTGTGTTTGCATTTGACAATTTAATATGAGCTATTAGATGCCTGCGAGGGTTGGATATCCTGTTTTTCATAAGCAGAAAAGGTCAGTCCAAATAACATATTTTTCATTCCCTCCTATCTGTTTAGTCATCTTGTGCATGCTCACGTTGATGTTTCAACACCCCAGAAGTCAATGGGTGCTTCTGAAAAGGATTTCAAGACCTCCGTCATCACATTTGCTGCTGTCAGGCGTTTAAATAGCGGTTACAGAGCTGCTCTATAAAACCTCATGTTCACGCAAATTTCCATCAAGCCATCGCTATTGTAAATCTTTGCTGCAGGAGAGGAAGATGGCGGGGAAAGGGCAAGACTGACTCAGCTGTCTTTTCGTGTTTACACAAAATAAAAGAGATGAGTAACAAATAAGCAAACAAAGCGTGCTGTTTGGATAAGTGAAAACACAAGGCAGCGTGGATGAAACAAACAGCTCTGCTGGCGTAAAAAACAAACAAACCAGAAACCCAACAATAACGGAGCCGTGAGCTCACCGTCGTAGTACACGATGGCTCCCACCAGCTTGTCCTTCTTCAGCATGGGGAAGAGCTCCAAGGCCTTCGTCTTGCTGAGGACGTAGCTGCTCTTCAGGCACTGGATCCCCGCAACCAAGTCGTACATCTTGATCCCTGCCCAGTAGTAAGGCAACTGCCACCATCTGTGAGGCAAACACAAAGATTTAAGTTCTGTCTACTTAAATATTTGGATACAAAATCAATATTTCCTTCAGACAGGTATTAAATAACTCATCAGCTGGTTAAAACAAGGCAGGTTTTGGCCCTAATCATCATCAAATTGTGGCTTCATTTATTCAAAACTTAGGTTTGCTCATTAAATAGCCACAAAGAACAGGAAGAGTAACAGACGTTGAATGGACTGACGATGAATCGGCCCCATAAACAACCATATTTAACCAAAAAAACCTGGCTCTAAATCTTACTTGTAAACAGGAAGCATGATGGGTAGTGGTGCAGACAGGTGAGGTGCAATCTCCAGCAGGTTGGCTCGCTCGTGGAGCGCTTCTTTCACCATCATGTACTGTTTAAATAAAAAAAACAATACAAATCAAAGAAAAAAATATATTTATACTGATATCCACACGCAAAATTAATTGTTTAATATGTTACTCTAATTTATACACATAGAAATCTGTATTTCTACTTTTATTTAATATTATTATTATATGTCACATATCTTGCAAATGGCATTTTCCTACTGATGTGCTCCGTTGGTGAGACTGAAACGACAATCTGCGTCTGTCTATCTAAACTAAAATGATGATGGAGAGAGAGGAGCATCTAAATAAGGTGAAGCCCAGAGGAACCTGCTCGTAGTCCAGCTTCATGATGGCCTTCTGCAGATAGCGGACTCCACCGTGGATGAGCTTGGTGCTCCGGCTGCTCGTGCCAGAAGAGAAGTCGCTCCTCTCTACGAGAGCAGTTTTAAGGTCTGAGGAAAAAGACGCAGCGCCTTAATGACATCGCTATTAAGAAGAGCCTTGTTTCCTTCTTACACAAAAACCTACACTGAAATAAAAGCTAAATATTAGACGATTAGCCTAGATGTCACCTGAAAGCTTGGAGGGAAAAAGCAAATAAACACACCGCTCTTCGCTTTCTTAAATCCGGTTATTATCAATACAAGTAAAAAATGTTGTTCTGACTTATTAACTTCAACGTCTGATCTGTGATAAACGAGCCCTCGTAAACCTGTATGAGTGATGACGCTTAAACAAGTAAGGGCCGCGTCATAAAAGTCTGCCACACAGTAATTACTAAACATAAACATGGATTTGATTGCAGCCTACTTTTATACTATTATAGTATTATAGTACATACTCTGTATATACTAAGACCTGGAATGAACTTAGAGTAGGTGGAAAACAAGACGTGCCTCAGGTAATTAGACGTTTTGTAAAGAGCAACAATTTAAATAGATTTGTGTGTACTTTTGTTTATGGCTTTCTCCTGTAATTATCTAATATGTAAATAACATGTGTCTATAACTATGTAACTAATTATAACTAATACGCACCCTGTTTGTGTCCTTTTAACTTACGGGTGTGCTTTAATTATGTAGTATGTAATGTGTAAAAAAAAAACTTTTTCAGATAATTATATATCAGATATCAGATCAACTGGATTATTTACAGAATTATGGTTAAGAAAAAACTCCAAATGTAAAAATATTTAATTGATAAATGGAGCAGTTCTTACATAGTGCCTTGCAACTTCATTTCTACTTTTATAAAATCAGCCACACACACACATTCAGACAGCAATTTGATCTAATGCTCGACTCACTCGCTCACACTACGGTGGGCGTATCGGGGGCAGCTCAGGGTTTACTATCTTACCCAAGGATCCTTCGGCACAAGGACTGGAGGAGAAGGGCATCGATCCAACGACCTGATTGGTAGATGTCCCGCTCTACCAACTGAGGCTCAGCCAACCCAAAAATCTATAGTTTATCTATGAAAATAAACTTTTAAGACCAAGTTTGCTACCTAAAACTCCCTTAATTGTTCCATCCTTCCCTTTTTCTCAGTCTACAGAAAAGAAATACGTAAACTGCACCTTGGGCTGTAATCTGCAACAAAAAAAAAAACCACTGTCGGGACACTGTGAGAGGCTGAACGTGGCACAGGAGCCAGAGCAGGTCACCTGCTCCTCAGGAGGTTAGTGGTTCAATCCCTGATTGCTCCAGCCTGTATGCCAAACTACCCTTGGGAACCCTGAGTTGTTAAACATGAATGTTATCTTTTCCACTAGTATCTACTCGGCTCGACTTGACTTCAGTTGTTTCCATTATTGTGATTGAGCACCACCTTGATGCTGAGACTGTACTAAAAAAGTACCTGATACCAGGTACTACCACCTATAGGAAAACCCTAAAGTAATTAAAGTAAATACTTGTGAAAAGTGCTTGCATGGATGTGTGTGTAAATCGGTTAAGCACAGATACAAAATCTAGAAGAACCATCGTAAAAGTTCATCCATGATTCAGTGAGGACATTTTTAAACCCGGAGAAACCTGAAAGCAGGGACGCCCTGCTGATAGCGAGCTTACTGCGTGTGACAGCGTCTAAGGCACATCCTGCCCCCGTGGCCCCTCCCCCGACGACCAGAACGTCGAACTCCTCTGTGTTTGTCAGCGCTGCGAGCTGGGCCTGCCGAGAGGGGAGCTCGTTGACGAAGGGAACCTTCAGCTCCGCCTCTGCCGCCACGTGGGCCAACCGAGCCTGGGTGTGAAAGACACGCACGTGGATCAGCAGGAACACAAACGGCGCGAGGCTTTAAACAGTCACAGCTTCTCAGTAATGCATGCGAATCACCAGCCTTTCTACGTTAGGCGTTAAATTAAAAGAAAACATAGCAACACTTTCCTTGAGGTGCGTTTGAAACATAAGCACACAGCGAGGACATTATGCCCGCACCATAATCACCTCATAGAGTGGCATGGGACATAATGCATAATGACTCGCAATCATTTCAATACATTATGCATGTGGATTGACTGTGTAATGAGATTACTGTAAGACATGCTTGCTTACAGTATAATATGCATCATGGTGGATGGAACATAGTGTATGTATGGAAAAACTGTTATGACTTGATGGATGATCGTCGCTTTTCATTGGCTAAAAGGAGTTTCTACAAAACGCTGAACCTGAAAACCTGCAGGTTCTGGTGAATAAACTGGCTGTTTATTATTTTAATGTTGCAAAAATTAATCATATAACTAATCATGTCTAGGTTATGTGAGTATGTCCAATAATATACTGCTAAATAATGGGGATAAAAACGGACTGCTCGCCTGATCTTGAGCAAAACTGTAGCAATAGTGCATCTGAACCTGAAAGCTTTTTGACACAGCCGGTTAGGGTCTTCAACAATCAAACAGTAAATGTCACTAAAATATGTCACACCTTCTGCCACGTAACAGTTATAACTCAGTCAGTCCAGTAAACACTGCAGAGGTTGAATGTGCAACATCTTCTGATCACAAACTACCTGCACAGGTCGTCTGGTGGGATGCAACCCGTCTCCAAACGGTGACGGTCCAACTCGGACTGAAGTCGCTCTTAGATGCGCAAAGGTTTGCAAATAATTGCTGTGAAATTCCTAAAGTAAGAGAGATTGCCGACGCGGTGCAATCAGTCCGAGTCGGTCTGTGACGATCTTGCAATATCATCTCTTTGCAATATTGTACTCGACTTAACCGGTTCTCAGTCGAAACCCTGCAGAACACACCGTCTCACCTAGATGTGCGCCATCTGGCTTTCCACGTCAATTGCTTCCTACTTCCTGCCCAAGCAGGATGCTGCCAAAGCAGGATGCTGCTGTCAGAAGGTAGCTGAGTGCAGTCTTAGACACGGTTAACTGAGGCACATGAACAATTTTTATTTTGCTATCCTGACGCCTCACTTACAAATGGAAAGTGTGGTGCTGGTAACAAACTGTTGCTCATCACCTACAGATATCTTCTTGTTGGTAAAGACTACAATCTTTCCCAGTGAAAGAAGTTATTAGGGGGACTTTAAAAATGCTTGAATAACCAAAGTGACTACAGATGGCACTTTTAACAAATCAAAGAACGAGCTCTGCGGCTCAGGTCTGAAAATTGTTCTTCTGAAGCTACTTTTGGCAGAAGGTGGATTCACAACGTGCTTATGATGTCCCACGACAAGTGAAGTGTTGCTAATACAAAAAACCCAAATAGAGAAGGCATTCTTGGTGCAATTAGCAGCAAAGCAAAGAGTGTGGAGGGCTCGCACCTGCTGCAGCATGCTGCTCAGCTTTACATAAATAACAAATAAATAACATAAATTCACGCTGCAGGCTTTGAACATCGTTTCTGCCTACCGTCTGATTAGCAAAATAATGAATTTAAAGAAGAAATAATCACATCTACAATAAAAAAGAAAACAGCTCCTCTCCGACACGAGGATGCAGGATTTCTCTTCTAATGAAATATTTATTCATTTTCTTTTTTTTGTTTAGCAGTTCGAGCTAAATGATTGCATCAGGCTGCTTTGAAGCCACCGCGGCATTTGACTTGCAAATAGCAGCAGGCGTTTTTGTAATTTAAGCCTGCAGCCGCAAACAAGACCATGATATAATCATTGTCTCTTTCTGATGATGCACATAGACAAACACTGCCGCAGAATTAAGCGACGGTGTGTGTGCTCCCCACCCCCCCAACGTAATCAAGTTAAGTCAAAGAGTGGCGCAGCCAGGCCCACGCTAATAGCCAATCGCCAATCTGTCGCGAAAACTTCTCCAAGCCATGTGCCCTTGCTAAAGGAGACAAGACGGACATTCATCTCATCAGCATTGCAATTACTGGGATTAGAGGCATGCATGATTACAAACTATTGTGAAAAATAATTATATTTCATCAGGGTCGACTTCTTGCTTACCAATCCACGCTTGGTTGAGAGGACGGCGACGGGCAAGAGAAGACGTTATCGCACCGGGACACAAAGCAGAGTTCACATTAGGTTGTGCAGTCAAATAAAGCCTGGTATGTAGTTGTGTGGCATGCCTATAATAATTCTATAACAGGTCAAGTCAGTGGGAACAGCTGCTGGGACGTTTGGCTGTTTAGGATTTTTTGAAGAAGACAAGCTTGAGACTGAAAGCTGTAAAGACATCATCTATTCTCATCTTTCTGGCTGTTCTCAAAGATCCTAAATCATCATTTACTGTATGGAGAGTTTTGATGTGGCCTGTGGATAAACACAAGATTCGCAAACTGTCAAATGGATGAAAAAAATAAAAAGAACAATAACGTGGATTTAAAAAAAAAAGAAAAAAGTTTTCCATTTTACCGCCTCCTCAGATTGAAGGAAAACTTTAACACAAAGGTAGGAACATGAGTTAAATGAGGAAACTGATACCCTGACACTTCTGTTTTTGGCTATATGGGACAACATTAGTAGAGATACAGGCAATGTGCAACCCAGGGACCAGGGCATCTCAAAGTTTACATGAATGAGCGCAAATGAGGGCAACACATGATTAAAAAACTTTACTGTTTGTGATCTCTCTGCTTAGACGATGATGCTTGTATTTCTCAGAAACCACTGGAGCCTAGTAGTCTGAGAAAATGCTTCCTTACTGTTGTTCTGAACTGCAGTTCCACTAATGGCCACTTGAGGCTGGATACAAAAGTGGGTCAATCCTCACATATTCACTGAACAAGTATGGCTAGCCCCCCCCCCAAAAAAACCCAACATTACGTGTTAGATTTTAGCCTCTGTGGATGGTTTTGTCCTTCCTTTTGGCTAATAGATGGTTGTTTGTAGGTTTCCTCCTGTGCTTGGGATCATTATCCTATTACATGACATAATTTGGCCAACCTTTAGCTGTTGGACAGATGTCTCACATTTGACTATAGAATACTTTGGTATAGAGAAGAGTTCATGGTCGACTTAATGAGTGCAAGACGCGCTGAGGCTGCAAAACAAGCCCGAATCATGACTCCTCCACCACCGTGCTAACAGCAGATATGAGGGCTTTTTGTTGTTATGACCAAACATCTTCACGTTTTGGCACTTGGTTCCAGGAGTCTTGTGATTTGTTCAGATGTAACTTTGCAGAACCAGTGGCGGTAAACTTTCTTTTTTTTTTCACGACTACGTGCATACTACTACGACTACTATGACTGTGGTAAAAACTGTGACTGGATTAAATGTACAGCAGAGGATTCTTACCAATTACCAGGTACCACCACTGGCCTGCAAGCCACACTTTGAGAACCGTGGCTTTGGCCTAACTTTCAGTCTTTATGCTAAGTTTGTTGGTTGCTAACAGTAGCTTCATATTCAGAGCAGTGACATGACAGTGGTATCAATTTTCTCATTTAACACTTGGAAAGAGCATAATAATGAGAGGAGGGTCAATATTCCCAATACAGCACACCAAAAAAATGCTAGTGACAGGCACTTGACCTTTATGTTGAAAGGCCAAACACTAGAGTACACACACCTCCATGGTGAGTGGTTAGGCAGTGAGCCAGTGGAGGAAGCAGAGTGTGAGGGTGATTAGTTCCATTTTACAGCCAAACAACACTGTAAACCCCGATGCTGCTGTGGCCAATTATATTATATTTGTAATCACTCTTTCTGTGCAGCTCCAGGTACAATCACGACTTCCTGCACAGCAGCAGGTGAAGCATCAAATACAAAGAATGAAAACACACCCGAGTGACCTCAGACACATTCCAACATCTGGATAGGACATGCCCTGAATGGCACTCCCTTCCTAAAAAGCAGACGTCTGTCTCTCTTTTTTTCTTTTTTCCTAGGAGAAGTAGCTCTCACAAACTATAAACTAACTATTCCTGTAAAGTGAAAGAACATCTGTGTGGACATCCTAGCCATGCACAAAACAAAACTGAAAGCAAACAATAGTTGAAGCTTGTTTTCTTCTTACCTGTGTCTTTCTATACTCGATCAGCTGCGACAGGCCAAACGCCGCGGCGACCGCCCCGCCGCCTACGAGGGCCGTCCTTTTCAGAGCCCTCCTGAACGCCATCGGCCCTGCAGCGAAGGCAAAGCGCAGGACAGAGACAGAGAGAGAGCAGAGACGCCCGGGTTAGGAGGCTTTTGACATAACAGGGGATCATGTGAAACAGGCATGCAAGTCTGTGAGGGAGTAAGCAAAGAAAGGGGAGGTGGGAGGGTCCAAAAGCTGCAAGTCAGGACGAAAGACACAAGTTTATTCACCATGTGACATTTAAAGTGTCATCAGACAGACTGAGCTGATGAAAAAAGCAACCGGCAGAATTATAAAAAAGGAAAATATTGTTAGCTACACCTCTGCTGCCCAGCAGGGCATTTGCCAAAGTTTCAGGCGCTCTTCTGAACTCTGTTAAACATGCAAAGACAGACCTGATCCTAGGAAGTCGCTTAGCTTGATTTTATCTTTGATGACGGCTGTCGTGGCTTTTGTGTTTCCTCTGTGGGTTTAGTGGTTCCTTCTATTTTTGAAAATCATCTGTGAATTTTGGTATGGTTGCTATTTTCCCTCGTCATTTATTTTATGCTCAGTCAACCGTCTCTTCGTACTCTAGTTCTTATTCTCCATATTGTAACATGCAGTTGTCATCTTTAGAGATCTCTTTCTGTTTGCTAAGTTGTTTGTCTGGTTTTACCCTTGTTTGGAATTTCATTCTCTTCCTTCTCTCTCACTTCTGCGTTTGCTCATTTGCATGTCTTAGTGTGTGTCTCAGCGTTAGTTATTTCCTGTTTTATTTTGATAGTCTTGTATTAAGTTTTACCTTCCCTAGCGTTACGGCCCTGGCAGGGCCTCCTGAAACTGCCCTTGTGTGGGCGTGGTGTTGTCCTCTCCCTCACTCCTCCTCCTGTTTTCTAGCCCCTCCCTTTGTCTCTCTCCGCCCTTGCCTTCTCTCCTAGGACACAGCTGCTGCTCATCTGCCCTCGTTTACCACCAATTACCCTCCAGAGGTGATATAAGCTGGAGGAGAGCAGTGTGAGCGTGGAAGAGGCTTCAGGTGGATTTCCTCTGTGCTGGTCGGTGTGATACTCTGGTCTAAGGTGTGGAAAAGCCCTGCTGTGTGTGTGAGACAACACAGCAGGGTTGGCCTGTCTGATTTGTCATTAAAGCAGCCTCTTTCTGTTGTTTCCAGTTATATGATTATTGAGTTACCTGATTATAATAAAGATTTATTTTGTGTTAAACACCTCTGCCTGGCATCCTTTTCATTCCCATCCGCATCCAATTGTTACTGTCCCCCAT